>CABEEJ010004149.1:0-15299 GCA_901482245.1 Timema douglasi
CCGTAGAACACAGCAGACGCCAAGTACGCTAAGAAGCCAGGAACACGTAAGGGAGGCAGGACGACACCTTGCACTCCCATCTCTGCCAAGCGGATGTAGAGTCTCATTCAGTGGAGAACTCGTCACGGACGGCTTGGAGAACATGAAGTGTGGAACGGTCCAGGCAGTAGAGGGTGATTGGCGAGGCCTGTGCAAATGTGGAGGGACAATACAAGGGCCGACTGTATAGTGAGGCACGACAACACTTATCTCTATTTTTGTAATCAGTACGCCGGCAATCCCACAATGTAGGCCTACATTCGTACATTTCAATAAACCTAACGATTTCAAAATTCGTCCATTTGCGTCTAGACATTTCAGTGAACGTCTGCACAAGAAGGGAGAGTAGGCCTACTCTTAACTTAATGCTTTCCGAGAGGTATTTTAATGTGTCCCCGGGAGTTAGCCCGGCTTTCAGACAGCAACTCTCCGCGAGTAAGCCCAGCTCTCCGCTAGTTACCACTATTTAACTCTCAGCTGTGTGTCCACAACGCGGTTACTCTCGAGAGTAAACGCTCTCATCGTGGACACTAACCTTTAGTACTTCTGGAATATGTTATTACTCTTTTCAATGTTGAAAATGATCTCTTAATTGATGATGTTGCCGGGATTGTTGCCACAAGTCCACACAGGTTTTTTCTAACTCATGTGTTGCCTCATCTAGATTATTTTCACTGATATACTTAACCATATCCACTATAGTTCTATTTTTTATTGCCTCCCTTGAGTAAACCACATTGAACTTGGAACACAATCTGCTTGTGTCAAAAAAAAATATATATATTTTCCGTGATTTCCAATCAAAGAACTTTGTTGTTCACTAAGAAATGATTATTTGTATTCATTACATTTTTATGAATCCAACAACTTTACAAATTTTAGATTGTTAGTTTTCTCAAAGCGTGTTTGTATTTGCATGACAATGTCATCAATTACTTCACAATGAACTTGCCTTCACTTCAATTTAGGATATTGATTTATATTATGTTTACGACCACTTTTTTCTGGTTCTAGCCCCTTTTGCAGAGTTTTGGAATAAATGTCATCAGATATTAGCCTAAGATTTGACAAGCTGTTTTTAGTTTCTTCAACCTCAATTTTATAGAAAGCGATGACCATTTAATTTGTTACCGAAATTTTTAAAAGATGTTCAGTGTGGTCAAACATCTTGGTGAATAAAGTTAGCAAATAGGTACTTGCACTGGACTTCTTCTAGAAAGTGGACCAGCCCTTTACCTACAGCAATAGTTTCACTACTCCATTCTTGTGGGTAGTCTGTTATTGTTTCACTACTCCATTCTTATGGGTAGTCTGTTATTGTTTCACTACTCCATTCTTGTGGGTAGTCTGTTATTGTTTCACTACTCCATTCTTGTGTGTAGTCTGTTATTGTTTCACTACTCCATTCTTGTGGGTAGTCTGTTATTGTTTCACTACTCCATTCTTGTGGGTAGTCTGTTATTGTTTCACTACTCCATTCTTAATGGGTAGTCTGTTATTGTTTCACTACTCCATTCTTGTGGGTAGTCTGTTATTGTTTCACTACTTCATTCTTGTGGGTAGTCTGTTATTGTTTCACTACTCCATTCTTGTGGGTAGTCTGTTATTGTTTCAAACATTTCTATTAGGATTTCCCAACAGTTCATCATTATATTTCCATCGAGTTAGTGCAACACTGGGCAGTCATTTTCTAAACATTTCATCTAAGACTGAAGTTCGCTTACTAGAATGGGCAAAAAATTATGCAAGTTCGCTTAATGTACTAAAAGCCATCTTACATTCATTATTATTATTATTATTATTATTTGCTCAGTGAGTTAGAACAAGTTTAAGAACATGAACTAGACAATGAACAACCAATAATCTTGGAAATGTGTTACCATCAGGTTTCTCAGGAGATGAATGCAGTCCCATCAGAGCATTGTGCGACAAGCTTGTCCCCACACCTACATGCATCACTACATGTTTAACATGAGTAGACAAAGCATTGAACAACCTGTTAGCGGCAACATCGTTCCATAATTTCACCGCTAGAGGGAAAGTTCTGAGGTGTCTGATGTTTCCTCTAATGAAATAGACATAAAAGTTGTGTTTTGAATTTATTTTATGATTAAATCAAGTAAAATTATTTTAAATGACTCAATGAGGTCATTTTGTATTCCAGCTGATAACGCAATGAATACAGTTGACGATTATAGATAATGAGCTAAAACTGACTAATGATAATAAATCAATATGAGGAGCTGGTCATAATTTCCCCTATTGTTAGACTCTTCATGATCACAAAATGCCTGTTCTCAAGTGCAAAAATAACATACTTTAAGAGCATAACTATTTTATGGTTTATTCTAACACGAGGTTAGCTCACGATTGTACATTTCCTTGGAAGTAAAGAGTGTTGCGTTGACATCCCGCTGAGAATAGCATATAGCTCATCCTGTTGAAGAGCGAGCACTGTGTGACCGATGGACCTTCCTGGCTGGTGGGATATCGAGATCAGCAAGTTTAGGTGATAGAATAACACCTTGTTTAGTGTTGGGAGCCATGCTGATGAGAGTAGCATATATCTCATATATCTCATATAGCTCATCCTGTTGACACGCGAGCACGGTGCGACCGATGGACCTTCCTGGCTGGTGGGATATCGAGATCAGCAAGTTTAGGTGATAGAATAACACCTTGTTTAGTGTTGGGAGCCATACTGATGAGAGTAGCATATATCTCATATATCTCATATAGCTCATCCTGTTGATGAGCGAGCACTGTGCGACCGATGGACCTTCCTAGCTGGTGGGATATCGAGATCAGCAAGTTAGGTGATAGAATAACACCTTGTTTAGTGTTGGGAGCCATGCTGAGTGCACGTGAGTCGGTGTCTAGCAACGACTGTGTAAGGGTTCTCTCCCCCTCAAGCATTCAAACAGGTTCGCATCCCTGTTTCTACACAATACTTGTATGCCTGCCCGGCTGGCGCCAGTGCAGAAACAACCAGGACTTAATCTCGGGCTTCTGGTTACCCGAACTCGCCGCTGACCGATATCATTGATAAGAGAAAAGAAGATCTATGTGTTTAGTAACCCTACAGCATAAACGAGCAAACAAACAAAATGGTCTCAAAACAAACCCATCAAACCAACTTATTATCCCTCACAACAACAAAGTTTACAATTACAAAAACTCAAACAACATATCAGTTACGCTTCTCGATTATAGAACAAGACCTAAGCTCACTAAACAATCCGTGTTAATTATATATAAAACTAACAAAAGTTTAAACATAGTGGTTGGACCATCTTTGACAGTTAGACTGCACTTGCACTTGCACATCCTGCTTCTAACAAAGGAACCAAACAATGCAACAATGTTTCTTTAGTTCACAGCTAAATGATTGAAAGATGGTTCATCTCGGGTCTTTCAACGGTGGCTGGTAATGTTGGTGTTTTAGGCACTAGGCCTATAATGATTGTGTTACTTTCCCCCGCCCATAGTTTGGGAACAATCAACTTAGGACGACGTGCCGGACTGCACACGTGGAACAGAGTTCTCCACGCAGGTTTATCACTGGTGATATTGGAACTGGTTTCGCCAAACACTATTCTTCCCCGGCCTGGCGTAGCTTCACACAATGTTAAAGAATCATCCCTGCGTCACAGTCGAATTGCTTCTGATAAAACATAAGAAAGAACTTCTATTCCCGTATCTATTTACTATTTTCTTCGGTCACATTTCTAATTCACAGCTCCGAAGCTCAGCCATCGACAGCCAAACAAAAGGAAAAAAAAACCAACCTTTCCGGTTTGGCTTACTTCCCGACACACTCGGAAACAACAAAATCCCTAACACCCTTGAGTTTTATCCTTAAATATTTAACGAAACAAAAATAGTGGGTATTTAATAGATGGGGCATTTAACACAAACAAAATCCAAACATACATTATAACAATTACTTGTAATAAAAATACTACCACACTTGGCAAGCCTGGAATCTTGTAGAGCGGAACGGCATTGTGCGGAGTAGAAAGGGGGAAGGGAAACAAAACCCACCAAGGAACCAGCTCATGCCATCTATGGAATAAATATGGTACCAACAGCACGGGCCCTGACTCAATCATGGCGGCCGCATGTTAGACCACACCCAAACGCAGGCATCACTGGTCCTTTCAACTGACTAAACCACGGAATAAACTTTGATCTGGGGGCTCACTCCGCCGGAGGGTTGATCGTGGGTCTATAGAAAGGTCGTGAATCCCGTCCCGTCCCGTATCACGGGAGATCTATGTGAGTACCCGTGTAGTAGTTTAGCATCTGAATAGATTAATAAATATATATCATTGGACTAACTCACAAGTGTCACTCCCCACGAACCATCCATTCCAACCTCTACCACTCGGGGTCCATCCTAGCCATGTAAGTCCCTACGGTGCCGCAGTAGTGCCGTGGTGGGGTTGGCTACCGGGCATCCACATAAAACTAATGACCTTACAAAGTTTTATCAGAAGTAAGATCGGGGCTTTACAATAGTCTATTAGGAGCTTCAAAACTTCACCACTTCTTTTAACCTTAACATTGTGTTGTTCCTTTTTAATTATTTTTATGTCTGTCCAGTGAAAGATCTACCTTATATTTCCAAGTTCTTTCAAGGTAATAAATGCATTTATATGTGATTATGATCTTTCGTACAATATTGTGTTATTACGATATGTAGGCACGAGCTGGTGTCAGTAATTTGTCAATTTTTTCCCCTCTCATGCAAAACTCCATTAACTATTTATTTTGTCACTTCTGTATTTTGAAAGGGGAAGAGAGGTCTATGTGATGGTATCTTTCTGTTTCTTCGGTTTGGCCTTAGCTCCAGTTGTTGAAATGTCGCAACATTGTTGCTTGCACTCCTACCCGAGTCCCACCCCCCTCCTAAATATGTGACGTCACATATAAGAACTACACTAGGTAGAGCTATGGAATGAAGGACCAATACCACCACCCCCATATTATGTACTAGTGCACGTCTTGCACGCGTGTCACGGCCACTGGCATGTGAGGGAAAATTTAAACACCCCTGTGTTAACATTATTAGAGCGGCACCCACCATTGTCTCACCATTGTCTCACCACTGTAGAGGGACGACTCCTGCCAGTTGCAAACAGATAGACGTTCACTTTAGTACAACAAGAGGAGTTGCATCACTAGAAGAGAACTATTTAAAGCTTAGTAGTAAATTAATATTGTATATTAGAAAATATCTAGTCAAAAGAAAGACATTATTTAGTTGCCAGTGGTGTCTTCTTTTTAGCAGTGCACTTATTTCATTTAAAAACATTAAATATTAATAGAACACTAAATAAAAATTACGAGGGGTGTTCAAAAAGAAACCGAACTTTTGCTATAACATCTTTATTGCTCATTGTAAACCATTTTAGGCACTGCCACCCTCAAAGTAGTCCCTTCTACTGGCAATACACAGTTCCCAACGTTGCTTCCATTTTTGGAAAGCCTCCTGTAACGCACTTTGTGGGATGGCGCACAGGTCTCTTGTCGCATTGTCCTGAATCTCCTCTATGGTTTAGAAACGACATCCCTTCAACGTGGTTTTAAGTTTGGGAAACAGGAAAAAGTCTGCTGGGGTCACGCCCGGAGAATACGGTAGATGGGGCACTATGGGAGTGGGATGTTTTGCTAGATAGCTGTGGACAAGGAGCGACGCGTGAGCCGGCGCATTGTCATGATGACAAATCCAAGTCTGGTTTCCCCACAACTCAAGCCTCTTCCTGCGCACAGCATCCCTCAAACGCGCTAGAATTCCCTGGTAGACTTCCTTGTTTACCATCTGACTACGTGATACAAATTCCTGATGGACAATGCCTTTGAAGTCAAAAAACACAACCAACATCACCTTGATCTTTGACCGACTCATGCGTGCTTTTTTGGACGAGGAGACCCTTTTCCCACACACTGTGACGACTGCACCTTCGTTTAAATATCATAGCCATAAACCCACGTCTCATCGTCTGTTATGATGTACTTAAGGAAGTTTTCATTGTCATTGGCAAGCAGTTCCTGGGTGATTTCAACACGGGTCTGTTTCTGATCGTCTGTCAACAAACGTGGCACGAGTTTTGCACTGACACGACGCATATCAAGTTTGTCACTCTAAATTTGATGGCATGATCCTACGCTGATTCCCACTTCGTCAGCAACTTCTCGAACAGTTAAACGACGATTTCCACGAATCACAACACAAACTTTCTCGACATGGTCGTCATCTGTTGATGTGGAAGATCGTCCAGGTTTGGGATAGTCACTGACTGACATTCTGCCATGTTCAAAACGCTTAAACCCCTCATAGCACTGCGTTCAACTCACACAGTCCTCCCCGTATGCTTGGCTAAGCGATTTAAATGTCTCTGTAAAAGTTTTGCCAAGTTTGTAGCAAAATTTCACACACACACGTTGTTCTTCAAGCTCTTTCATTGTCCCTTTGGCACTAATCCGACGAACAGCTTGCGCACGTGCTCACTTCAGCGGATGTAACTCGCTAATTAACGGTCAGAGCGAAACGCGGCAAATGGCAGTTTGTTGTCTAAACCTGCCGCTACGTGCAATCAGTAGCCGCAGCGTGCTCCCTCTGCCGGTTGGGGGGCGATTTCAAAAGTTCGGTTTCTTTTTGAACACCCCTCGTATAATCTAACTAAGATAAACGAGGTAGAAATAGTTTATGATTTGTATGGGGAATTTTTTTTTATTATTTCTGTTAATGAAGTGATAAACAAAAAAATAGATCAAGAAGGAAGAAAGCAACAATATATTTGTCCTATTGGCAACAATACCAACAATGGCCAGTAGGTGATGATATTCACAGTCCATTACACATACTGTGCCTTAAGCAAAGATCCCGGGTTTGATTCCCATATCCAAATGTCAATTTTTAAGTTATTCAAAAATAGATCAAGGCTGGAACTCTTTTTCTTTTTCCTTGTACAATTTAAATAGCATTATTAATCAAAACTTAAGAGAAATCATGTTCTAGATAGTACAAATTCCTTCTCATTTGTGAAAACTTATTTGAAATATAATGAACTGTTTTGTCCCAATTGTTTATTTTTTAATATAATACATTAATGAGAACCGATGTTGGACCAGCCTTGTAACTATTGTTTATTGAAAGGAGTTAACCTAAAAATATGTAATGCGTAGTAATTACTCAACATGGCGAATAAAGGCTTTGTGAAGAGAAGACAATTTCATATTATATCCTTAGAAAAACTCATTTTATTGTACAAAACCTTAAATTCACAGGAATGTGTTACAATTTACATTGTCATGTTTTCAGACTAGTCATTTTATATTACAACTTAAGGACGGAAAAAGTTACACACAAGTATTTATGTTCAATAAAAATTAATAAAAACAAAAAATACAGTAATAGAAGTACAAGTTTAACAGTGAGCTGGTAAAGTAAATAATATTTATTTTAATGCCTTTGTAGCAAAATGATATTCCACATCTTTAAATACGAATAGGCCTACAGGTGTTTTGTCTGCCCTCTTTAGAATAAATCTTTAATATATCATTTTATGAATGTACCCAACACGTTTTATAACGAGTTTCTAAACTCATTCAGGATTCACACAGTCAAAGTGTATTTAGCATGTTGGCACCTATAGTTAAATACATCGCCATTACAGGATTTCTTGATACTGATTTTTAAATTTCATTTCAGCACAGTACTATAATTCATTTAAAAACAACACCAAAATAAAACGTCACTCAAACATAAAGGTCATGGTCTTTGGAACAGTCACACAATTCCTAGTTAAAAAGTTAAACAAAGTGTTCCTTATAAAATATGAAAGTGCGAGTAAATAGTTTTATTTTAGTTCCTCCGATGGTGGGTCTTGGTGGAGACGATGTAACTTCTGTAAAAGAATCGAGCCTTGCTATTTAACAAGCACCAACTGAATGTCCGCTAACAAACCCCAGTCGGACTCTGTAATTCATTACTCATCACAATTATCCACTACGACTACAGACACATTTAGCTTAGTAGAAAGATGTGGTATGCCTCACACAGTGATAAATTAACAGATGAGGACTGGATGTTGTGCCTGTCCTAGCAAGCCGATAGTGGGACATATATGGCTCGAATAAAACCTGATCCAGGCCACAGGCTGGAGACAGTGATGGGTGTCAGTGGGAAGTGTGTGTGGGCATATCTCGTTCTAGCAGTAATGTAGCTATTGCGTGGTCCACATTCTCTGGTAGGTGGTCTAGAATCATACGTGGTAGCACTTGGAGCTCAGTATACTCTTCAGGTATGGCCCATCTCACCTCGTACCTCGGGCTGTCCGCCCCGTATTGCCTGCAAACAAACACACACTCACATATGAGTACCTGGGGCTGTCCGGCCCATATTGCCTGCAAACAAACACACACTCACATATGAGTACCTGGGGCTGTCCACCCCATATTGCCTGCAAACAAACACACACTCACATATGAGTACCTGGGGCTGTCCACCCCGTATTGCCTGCAAACAAACACACACTCACATATGAGTACCTGGGGCTGTCCGCCCCATATTGCCTGCAAACAAACACACACTCACATATGAGTACCTGGGGCTGTCCACCCCGTATTGCCTGCAAACAAACACACACTCACATATGAGTACCTGGGGCTGTCCACCCCGTATTGCCTGCAAACAAACACACACTCACATATGAGTACCTGGGGCTGTCCACCCCATATTGCCTGCAAACAAACACACACTCACATATGAGTACCTGGGGCTGTCCACCCCATATTGCCTGCAAACAAACACACACTCACATATGAGTACCTGGGGCTGTCCACCCCGTATTGCCTGCAAACAAACACACACTCACATATGAGTACCTGGGGCTGTCCACCCCGTATTGCCTGCAAACAAACACACACTCACATATGAGTACCTGGGGCTGTCCACCCCATATTGCCTGCAAACAAACACACACTCACATATGAGTACCTGGGGCTGTCCACCCCATATTGCCTGCAAACAAACACACACTCACATATGAGTACCTGGGGCTGTCCACCCCGTATTGCCTGCAAACAAACACACACTCACATATGAGTACCTGGGGCTGTCCACCCCGTATTGCCTGCAAACAAACACACACTCACATATGAGTACCTGGGGCTGTCCACCCCATATTGCCTGCAAACAAACACACACTCACATATGAGTACCTGGGGCTGTCCACCCCATATTGCCTGCAAACAAACACACACTCACATATGAGTACCTGGGGCTGTCCACCCCGTATTGCCTGCAAACAAACACACACTCACATATGAGTACCTGGGGCTGTCCACCCCGTATTGCCTGCAAACAAACACACACTCACATATGAGTACCTGGGGCTGTCCGCCCCATATTGCCTGCAAACAAACACACACTCACATATGAGTACCTGGGGCTGTCCGCCCCATATTGCCTGCAAACAAACACACACTCACATATGAGTACCTGGGGCTGTCCACCCCGTATTGCCTGCAAACAAACACACACTCACATATGAGTACCTGGGGCTGTCCACCCCGTATTGCCTGCAAACAAACACACACTCACATATGAGTACCTGGGGCTGTCCACCCCATATTGCCTGCAAACAAACACACACTCACATATGAGTACCTGGGGCTGTCCACCCCATATTGCCTGCAAACAAACACACACTCACATATGAGTACCAGGGGCTATCTACCCCGTATTGCCTGCAAACAAACACACGCTCACATATGAGTACCTGGGGCTGTCCGCCCCGTATTGCCTGCAAGCAAACACACGCTCACATATGAGTACCTGGGGCTGTCTTCCCTGTATTGCCTGCAAACACACACACACTCACATATGAGTACCTGGGGCTGTCCGCCCCGTATTGCCTGCAAACAAACACACACTCACATATGAGTACCTGGGGCTGTCCGCCCCGTATTGCCTGCAAACAAACACACGCTCACATATGAGTACCAGGGGCTGTCCACCCCGTATTGCCTGCAAACAAACACACACTCACATATGAGTACCTGGGGCTATCTGCCCCATATCGCCTGCAAACAAACACACGCTCACATATGAGTACCTGGGGCTGTCCGCCCCGTATTGCCTGCAAACAAACACACACTCACATATGAGTACCAGGGGCTGTCCGCCCCGTATTGCCTGCAAACAAACACACACTCACATATGAGTACCTGGGGCTGTCCGTCCCGTATTGCCTGCAAACAAACACACACTCACATATGAGTACCAGGGGCTGTCTGCCCTGTATTGCCTGGAAATAAACACACACTCATATATGAGTACCTGGGGCTGTCCGCCCCATATTGCCTGCAAACAAACACACGCTCACATATGAGTAAGTACGTGGTTCAAGCCACATTTTACTGTATCAATGATAAACAATTATAAACTAATGTTACCTAGGTAATAAAAATGTTACAGTTTTATCTCTATTAGAACTATTTTGATGTATTTGTCCCATCTGACCACAAGTTTATTTATTTATGGTGAAATTTAAGAGTCCTGATTTTACAAACATTAAAATATAAAAAGTTATTTTATACGTGATCATATTCAAATCACCTTCCTTCCATCACAAAAGCTCACTCTGGGGAAGAAATTTAAGTATCTTCGTTGATAGGTTAATTTTATAGTATTTTGTTATCTTTGTAAGAAATACTTGAAATTGGAAATAGATAAATTTAGTGCCTGATGGCGTGGGTTGCTAGCCACCAGAAATAACTGCTTTGCCTAGAGTCAGCTTTGTACCATTAGGGTTGGTAACCCCGAGCAGCCAAGTGATTAAATGGCAACCCCAAAGAAAGCTATTGTTAGAAAATAACTGGATAGTGGGGCTAACCACTCTCAGAATGATCGATTAAAGTTAGGTTTATAGTACCTGGATAGTGGGGCTAACCACTCTCAGAATGATCGATTAAAGTTAGGTTTATAGTACCTGGATAGTGGGGCTAACCCCTCTCAAAATGATCGATTAAAGTTAGGTTTATAGTACCTGGATAGTGGGGCTAACCCCTCTCAGAATGATCGATTAAAGTTAGGTTTATAGTACCTGGATAGTGGGGCTAACCCCTCTCAGAATGATCGATTCAAGTTAGGTTTATAGTACCTGGATAGTGGGGCTAACCCCTTTCAGAATGATCGATTCAAGTTAGGTTTATAGTACCTGGATCAGGAACGCTCACCCCGGTTCTAAAGAGATCATTTCGGGTAACGGTTTGCAAGTTTAAGTGTCGGTCATGATGTGTAATCACTCTTGTAGCCCACAATTAAATCACAGAGGCCAACTAACTGTTTAATTATCAAGCACAAAGTGTGAATAATAATAAGAAAAAGAGAGTTAAAAATCAACATCCAAGTCATCTAATCATAACCAACTATAGTTACAACAATATTGCTAGATACACATTTTGAACGTAATACATTACATTACACAGTACATTAAAATCCATGCTCAAGGATAAATCTCTCATTAACTTTTGGGCAGATGTCAACATTGAATATGAACAGCTGTCCAACCGGGCGCCCATTCTTGCTACCCTTCACAAGCACTAAATTGGTAGAAAAGACTTTTTCGTCTTACACGTATATAAAAAATAAATATCAACACATGATAAATGTAGCCCCAAATATGAGATTGTGCTTGGCTTCTTTTGAAACTGATTTAAAAAAACTGTGTGCAAAAAAACAAGCAAAAGGTCCACAATGAACATTTATTTTTGAAATAAAAAGCTGTTATTTGTGAAAACTTGAAAGTTGATTTTTTTGTCTCTATATATACTTAACTAACATAATTTCTACTCCTGAATATAGTGTAAAGAGACTTATTCACCGACTATATTTTTATTTCATAATCTTTTTTTACTACCATTGTTACTCCATTTACAGACCATTAATAATTCCATGCATAGGAAATGCATTTTCATCAACAAAATATTATTTGAAATGTACGAGATTTTGTTTGGATCACCAAACGTTGTAGTTGTTAAAACAAAAAAGTTGAAATGCAGCCCCACATTTATCTGCAACATATTCTAATTTTTTTTTATCAAACAGACATTTTGTGAACTTCATTGATGTATTACACATTTATTTCCTAAGTCAAAATAAAGATTTTGAAAAGTTTTTTCATATTTTTGAGATTTATTAATTGCAACAATAACCCATTGACAATAGCTCTTGCATATCTAGGAACAAATAAGAGACTAGCAAATTATTTATCAGATTTGTCATTTTCCTGATTCAGTGCACAGTTCTAATTTACCTTCTATGACATCAATCATAAATAGATTTATTATTATAATGTGATTTATCTCATCAAATAAAAAGTAAAGTCAGTGATATAAGTATTGTAGTAAGTTTCAAATTAATCTCGAATTAAAGGGGGGTAAAAATAATAATTTCAAATCAACAAGAATCTGTACCTTAAAGCTTGCTGACTGAAGTGAAAGAAAAAAATATATTGAGTATGAAGACCTGCCTTGCTCCACGATATGTCAATAAACAAAGCTGACTAGAGATTCATTTACTCTACACCTTGTTCTATACTTGGTGATTTCCTCTACATCTTGTTCTATACTTGGTGATTTCCTCTACACCTTGTTCTATACTTGGTGATTTCCTCTACACCTTGTTCTATACTTGGTGATTTACTCTACATCTTGTTCTATACTTACGATTTCCTCTGCACTTTGTTCTATACTTGGTGATTTCCTCTGCACCTTGTTCTATACTTGGTGATTTCCTCTACATCTTGTTCTATACTTGGAGATTTCCTCTGCACCTTGTTCTATACTTGGTGATTTCCTCTACATCTTGTTCTATACTTGGTGATTTCCTCTACATCTTGTTCTATACTTGGTGATTTCCTCTGCACCTTGTTCTATACTTGGTGATTTCCTCTACATCTTGTTCTATACTTGGTGATTTCCTCTACATCTTGTTCTATACTTGGTGATTTCCTCTACACCTTGTTCTATACTTGGTGATTTCCTCTACATCTTGTTCTATACTTGGTGATTTCCTATACATCTTGTTCTATACTTGGTGATTTCCTCTACACCTTGTTATATACTTGGTGATTTACTCTACATCTTGTTCTATACTTGACGATTTCCTCTACACTTTGTTCTATACTTGGTGATTTCCTCTGCACCTTGTTCTATACTTGGTGATTTCCTCTACATCTTGTTCTATACTTGGTGATTTCCTAATACATCTTGTTCTATACTTGGTGATTTCCTCTGCACCTTGTTCTATGTTATGTTTGTATTTAGTTATTTCTTTATTTGACTATAAATTATACAACACATAGTTGAATATAAACCAAAAAAAGCCCCTTCTCCTTCCCTGCACTCATTTATTTATGGGTCACAATATTTTACAACTGTTGAGCTAATCATGTGATTAGTCATGTGACACAACTACCCTAGTCAACATTTTTAATATATAAAATCTTTCCTCCAACAAAGTTAATTTAAACATTTCACTGGAATATAAAGAAGAAACACTTTTCCTATTTTTATAAAGCTAGTCTCGTAGGTTTTCTTATTATCCTGCCAGCTCTGGAAGTTATTTTAGGAGATGCAGTTTCAGGCATAGTTGGTGATGGAGGGAAAGAAGAGAATTCTGGGAGTTGAAGGAGGAGGCAGAGGACAGGGCGCATTGGTGGCTTAAGTTCACTGACAAAAGGAACGCACCTGCCATAAGACAGAACACTTAATAATAATAACTGACAGGTCATCTTTCAAAAATTAAATCACTCTAAAAATTTTGTTTAAAATAAATATTTATTTAAAGAGTATTTCATATGAATAACAAAACTTAATTGAGTAATTAATTGAAAGCCAGTTTTTTTGAAATTATGTTCTCATCTATAACACACTCTAATATGATATAACTCAATAAGGAAAACATCTTTTTGCTTTATGAGGTAAATGTATTATATTTGGAAGAAGGTATAGGAAAGGTGGATAGAAACATATAAAAGGGAGACGAACACAATATGACCTTTACAATGAAAAGAAGAACACAGTTCACACTTTACACTGCTGCCAATGGACAAAGAGGTTTCTATCCACCTTTCCTATACCTTCTTCCAAATATAATACTCTAATATGAGAAAGTACGGTATGTACAATTTTGATGTGATTTTTTCCTTTTTTTCAAGTTTCACAAGCTAAACACAATTAACTTTTTGAGTCATACACCACTATGAGAACTAGGAGTTGTGTAAGTTCATAAAAAAAAAAGAATCATCAAAATAACATTAATTCACAAGTGAAAATGTGTTACTAAACATGATTATAGCCAAAGAATCCTTGCCAATTGTTATTTACTTGTGTTGGGTCGCCTACGTGGCTCACACATCTTGGTTCAATACAATTATCATACTTTATTTTCCTGCACTCTTTGTTGACTTAACCAGTTTTTGCTATAGCTTTGTAATTATGATAATAAAGTGTCTATCAAGGTGTTTATTGACCCCAAATAAACGCTATCGGCCTGACACAGATCATTCACACATCAGTACCAACAATCAATTAGGTAGTCTAGAAGATAAGCAAGAACTCATCTCTTTATAAACACTTACCTTTCTGTCTTTGACAGTTTTCTACGAGAAATATGTAGTATCCGCCCGGGTGTGTACAAATGTGCCTTGGAAAACCTTCGCAACGCCACATCCTTTGTTAACATTGACGTCTCCTGAAAATCAAAACAAACAAAATAACAAATTATATTATTATTATTATTATTATTAGCACCGCGTCTTACTACCCGTTCGGGTTACACGCACTTACGCTAATGTGTAATGGTAGGGTGATTGTGAAATGAAATGGAGGACCTACAGTTTAACGTGGAATCCGAACCACGGTGGAGGCCTGGCATTCCTCACATTCACAAGATGTCTTGTCAGAGGTGAAGGAAGGGTTTGGTAATCAGATAAATCTTTGCCGGGACCGGGGATTGAACCCCGGCCGCCAGCATAGAAGTCTGACACCTTAACCCCTAGACCGCCAGGTCACCCAACAAATTATATTCATAATCTCACTAAGATGTGCATTAAAAATAGTGAAGGTCTGGATTATTTATTTATGTTCAACCTCACCATCAGGACTTATATTTGTTAGATAAGTTCAGTGAGATTTCAAAAAATACACCAGGAAACCAAGGCCGTAGCCAGGGGGGGGGGGGGGTT
>CABEEJ010004149.1:18026-48136 GCA_901482245.1 Timema douglasi
TTTCGCCCCCCCCCCCCTTCTACAGCCGGCCTTGCCTCACCTCTCATGGAAGAATAAGAAAGCAGACGTCTTGCCAATCAGTTCAGGGAAAATGATGGAAAAATAATTAAATATGTCTAACCTATCAAAAAGTTGTGACAAACTTGATTCACTTTGGTATCACGTGCAGAAATACGTACTAAATAACAGGCAACTAGGAACATACTACAAAGTTTGGTATTATTACAGTCTTATTTTACCTGAACTGAATAGCTCACAACAGGAGGCACTGTGTCTGCTTTCATATTATTCATGTCTCAAGTCAATTTTCTTTTTATTAAAATGATCAAAAGTCATACAATAAGATACTATGTTATATTTAATAAAGTGAAGCTGGTTTCTTCTTCAGTTCTTGCAACTCCACTTCTATTGCTTCTCGTTTCTCTTCAGTTGCCATCATTAATTTTTTTCTTTCTCCTTCTAAATCTTTAACTTGTATATCTAATTTCCTCTTTTCTGCCTTCTTCTTGTCTTCTTCATCTCCAATTGTTCATGATAGTGTTTCCGAGCACCTCTCACGTAATCCAACATCTTTTTGCTAATGTGTATGTTTTTAATCCCTCCTGCTTCTTGTATCTCATCATGAATGTGACGCTGTGCAGTGACTGTTTTTTCATTCATATTTTCAACCAGTAAATATTTATTGACTGAAAAACCACCCTCAACAGTTGCATTCCCACGCGACAAGACAAGGCAAGTCTTTATTACTTCCCAAACATGTTTGTAGTTTGCATCTCCTATTAGAAAGCTACCATAAATAGTGTCAAGTCCTACTTCATCACTAAACTGATCACAAGGACGAAATATTTCTTGAAGCTGAGATTTTTGAAGTTGCAAAAATGCAAGTATTCTTTCTTGGCATTTTCAGCCAGAACATCATTTATGATGTTGGCATGGCTGAGTTCCTCCAAAAGAAAAGAAAATCTCTTCTGGCCCAGTTGAGGTGAATGTTGAATAACACAAGGATCCAATGAAGACAAACCTCTTACAGCTTTCAGTTTTAAGGGACTTCTTTCTTGTAGTTTTGCAATTATGGTGGTTAACATACTGCGGCACTCGTGTATAAATTATAGTTTTTCTCTTTCTGTTACTGTGATTGCAGTTTCTCCTGACAAACGTTTTGTTACATCAATATTTTTGCTAAGGATCAAATTTTCTGATTTTTTTGTGTCGACAGGCAGTAACTTTGGACCCGTGCACTTCATCAGATCAGGTTTCACGCAACGATTCATAAGGTATCTTAGAAGTTTCTCTACAGCTTCAAAAATATATGTAGTCGTTAGTTTTGATGTCTGGAACCGTTGCAGGAAAGGCTGACATTCATCTGCAATTGTCTTGCAGAAAGCTAGTTTACTTTAGGAATGGATCACAGGCTGCTCTTTTCAGTGTCTCTACAGGTTTTGTTTTAGGAAGTTTTACTTCTTTGAGAAACTTAACAGCATGGTCCCAAATTTGTAGTGCACTTTGCATTCTCTAACCACCGCACACCACAGAACTTCAATGGAGGAGATGCACATCCTGTCAACTGGGTAAGCAATGCTTGACGAGCTGGAGAGTCAGGGAACAGGTAGTACATGTGACGCTATAAGCTACTTATATCCCAGCTGGAGAGTCAGGGAACAGGTAGTACATGTGACGCAATAAGCTACTTACATCCCAGCTGGAGAGTCAGGGAACAGGTAGTACATGTGACGCTATAAGCTACTTATATCCCAGCTGAAGAGTCAGGGAACAGGTAGTACATGTGACGCAATAAGCTACTTACATCCCAGCTGGAGAGTCAGGGAACAGGTAGTACATGTGACGCAATAAGCTACTTACATCCCAATCAACAGACTCCACTCCTGTTCTCAAGGAACCATAGATAACATGAAGCCCACATGCTCCCAGATTTAGCAAACTACATACTTCATTGTCTGTGACAGATTTGATGTGTTCCTGAAGAAGTATTATTTTATGATTTTCCTTGTCCCAGAATCTTATTACAATGTCCATTTGTCCTCTTTGCATAACTTTATTCAATGCTTCATCAAACCAAATTACAAAGTTGTTAAATGCTTTATGCGGTCCAGTAAATTGTTATGAAAAAATGGAATCAAGCCATGCACAATGAAGTATGCAGCCTTGTCTCCACCAAGGGTAAAGGCATTGGCAATAGAACACTTGGGAAACATCAACTAAAAATTGTACTTAAATTATTGCACGAATTACCCGCCTCGGGGCGTAGTTGGCCAACGCGCTTGTTCTGTTGAGCTCGACTGCTGAGGACGGAGAGATCGAGGTTTGAATCTCAGTCGGGTGAACTGGGGTGGTTTTTACTAACAGGTTTTCCACTCTCCCTCCACGTAAATGCAGGTTCACTTCCTCTAATTCAACCTTCCCAATTCCTAATCGATTAGAGTAGTTAGTATTTAAAGCGTATAACCCGAACGGGTAGTAAGACGTGGTGCTAAATATTATATTATATTATATTATATTATATTATATATAAGAAACCACAAATATAAATATCTGAGCCATCTTGTATTTGTAATAGCATGAGCATAGAGAAGAAATATAAATTATCTATCATAAGATATCACTTGTCAAACTGTGGTTAAGCTAAAAGCTAATAACAAAAAGTATAATAAAAAGGGAAGCCATTCCAAATGTCCTAAGAGTTATTCTCTTAATTCTTTCCAGACTCTTTGAACAGTAATCAACTTGACAAATAGATCCAATAGCCCTAGAGTTTCTGCAGGATTAAATCTTTCTTGGGAAATGTAGGTATTTTTGTGTTTTAGGAGAAACAATGATTCTCTACGGCCCAACCCGTCCTCTTGGCCGAGTGAAGTCAGGCGAAGCATTGTCCTACTTATGGTGACAAAATGTTACCAACATTGGGATGCTAGTTGTAATTTATCGACTTACAAGATTACTTGTGTAGTTTGAATTGTTATCTCATTAAGTCTGGTTTGTCGGTTATTCGTAGTTCAGGGTTCAAATCGTGGACGAGTGTACAGGGAGTGGTTTTTTTCCCTAAATATTTTCCACTCTGTGCAAATGTGGGTGCATTGGCATGTAGAGTTTGGGGAAAGTATCCCTAATGAACTCGGTTTGGATTAGAACTCCTACCTCTCTGACAATCCTCAAGTGTATTAGGATTCCTCCATGTTCCCAACATTTGCCTCCTTTCACGGACCAACTAATAGTATTCCTCCATGTTCCCAACATTTACCTCCTTTCACACCCTTGTTTCTTGCACCCACTATTAGGATTCCATGTTCCCAACATTTGCCTCCTTTCACACCCTTGTTTCTTGGACCCACGATTAGGATTCCTCCATGTTCCCAACATTTGCCTCCTTTCACACCCTCGTTTCTTGGACCCACGATTAGGATTCCTCCATGTTCCCAACATTTGCCTCCTTTCACACCCTTGTTTCTAGCACCCACTATTAAGATTCCTCCATGTTCCCGACATCTGCCTCCTATCAGTGCACATTTAAACCATGTTAAATTGAAGCGAAGTGTTGGTATAGCAATTTAACATTTATTTATTATTAATACGGGTACATTTTTATGCATATGTTGGTAATTCTGTTTATAGTATGTTCTTGCCTGATATGTATTTAGTTTTTTAGCTATATTAATATTTCGGTTAATAATCCACTTTTCAATCCAGTAAGGTTTGATGTTCATAGAGAAAACGTTATAAAACCTGTGGTGGCACGTTTTCAAATTTCAGTTAAATTTAAGATCTAACATTGTAAATGCATATTGATTGTTTTCAATACCTAAAGTATTTAAAACTCATGTTAATAAGTTAACCTACAAAACTAGCATTAGATAATATTTAGTTAAATAAATATGTTGGTTAACCTGTTTAAAATCAGTTTTGATCAACATTGCAATAAATATTTTACCAAACTTGGCATATTTAAATAAAATAGTATTTAATATTTCATACTCGCTACTAAAAATATTATTTAATTTATTTATTTGATTACTAAGAAACTTATTCTCAAATGACAAGATTTGATACAATCCCTGCCCTAATTTCCTTGACTCTAATAAGAAACATGTATATTTCCCAGTTTGATGTAAAACTGCATTTATCTCTGGTGAATTGAAAGAAAGGTCTGGTGTATACCTGATGGCATGATATAACCTGTGGTGGTGTGCAAATTGAAGTCTCTATCGGCTTAAACAAGCTGCACGCTGCTGAACAGACACACATGTGTTTATAGCGGTGAATTCAAGAATAACTCAGTTCTTCTCGTCATTTATGTAGATGATGGCCTCATATATACAAGGAGATGCACTTTCCCCATTACTCTTGAATCTAGCACTAGAGTATGCTACTAGGGTAATGCAAGAGAGTATGGAAGAGTTGACACTAAACAGTACAATGCAGCTATTAGGATACACACATGATTTAAGAATCCCGAGCTATATTCTAAACATGGACGAAAAAACTATTGCATTACACTTCGCCTCAATTTAACATGCTTTAAATGTGCACTGATAGGAGGCAAATGTGTTAAACATGGAGGAAACCTAATAGTGGGTCCAAGAAACTAGGGTGTGAAAGGAGGTAAATGTTGGGAAAATGGAGGAATCATAATAGTGGGTGCTAGAAACAAGGGTGTGAAAGGAGGTAAATGCTTGGAACATGGAGGAATACATAATCTATGATGCATTCAATCCCAGCCACTTACATAGTTGTTTAAACTTAGTAACATTTAAGCTTTTGGTTAAAATGTCAGCAATTTGAAATTCACTTTGAACATATTCAATCTTTAGAACTTTATCACGCACTAACTCCCGTACAAAATTATAATTCACATCCATATGTTTCAATCTTTTGTGTTCCCACTTTTCAAGACACTTGATTGCAGGCTGGTTGTCCTCATATATGGTGGGCACTTTGACATCTGCACATCTGACATGCATGTAAATCTTCTTGATTAATGATGGCTAGCATTGTTCTCACAGACGTCATACGTGCTACTGGGGCATAGGTCTCACTAAAATCAAAACCTTTCTTCTGTTGATAACCTTTAGCCACCAACCTTGCCTTATAGCAATCCTTATTGTCATCTTGATCTCTCTTGATGCTGAAGACCCAGCGACAGGAGATAGCTTTCCTACCAGGGGTAGGGAGGTCAGTTTCCAGGTGTCATTTTTCTTGAGGGAATTCATTTCCTCTTCCATAGCTAGCCTCCAGTTCCTTTCGTCAGGTCTACCCTTGACACCATCAAAATTTTGAGGCAAATTGTCAAGAGAGCTTTCTATATTCATAGAAAATGCTACATAACCTTGCAAATAGGTTGGTTTCATGCGTGGACGTGAGCTAGGACGAAGTTCACCTTCATCTGATAGTGGAGGCATTTCTTTGTCCAACTCTCCATGACTGGCTTCGCCTGAAGGTAGGCTTCCTTCTGATGGAATGGTAACTCTTTCACAAAGTAGTGGTGCTCTCACTGCTGGGGATGCAGTCATATTTTCTCCACTCCAAGTGGCATTTTCATCAAAAAACACATGTGCCCCATCCTATAGCCATTGGGGCAATAGCCGACCATGTTTCACTTTTGGGTACGATTGTTCAGTTTCCCTTTAAGTAGCTCATTAGAAATGCGCACATAGCCAACACAGCCAAAAACACGCAATTTTGACAAGTTTGGGCGTTGACTATACCAGACCTCACAGGAGTTTTACAACCCAAGGCTACTGTTGGGCTTCTATTAACAATATATACTGCTGTCATCACAGCTTCTGACCAGAGATCTTTCGAAACATTTGTGCTTAATAACATACACCGCACACGCTCCATTAGTGTTCTATTCATGCGTCCACTTACTCCGTTTTGAGAGGGTGTATATCTGATAGTATATTCAAACTGTATACCTTTGAATTCAAAGTATTTTCTCATCTCTGAAGATAAGTATTCTCCACCTCGATCACACCTGAAGCGGCTTATCCTTTCATTAAAGTGAACAGTTGCTAGAGCTTCATACTTCTTAAAACACTCGAATACCTCTGACTTTTCTTTGATCATGTACACAAAGGTAAAGTGACTGTAATCGTCAATTAGGGTAAGTATATATCTCTTACCGTCATATGATGTAGGACTGATCGGACCCATGACATCACTGTGGACAAGCTGCAAGGGACGCTTAGCCCTTGAACGAGTTTTTACATGAGGCAATTTAGTCATTTTACCTTGGATACAGTGCTCACACGGAGATTTCGGCATTATAAGTTTTTGTTTACACACATCGTTCATGCCATCAACCATTTCACTAAGAGACTTCAAACTGCTATTGCCAATATGCACCAGTCATTTATACCATAGCTTTGTACAATCTACTGCCGCAACATTGGCACAGGTATTTTGAACAGAAAATGTCACTAAATACATTTTGGCAAACTCGGATGCAACTGCTACAAGTTTATCATGCTTAACAATTTTTGCTACACCTTCTTCAAAAATTACCTTGCATCCATTGGAATCCATTCGTCTGACTGATAAGAGGTTATGTTGTAGACCAGGCACGATAAGAATACTTCCCAGCTTGATCACATTGATTTTTCCATCCATCTCAAAAGACGCACAGAGATCACCTACTTCTGTCGCTTTTAAATTTTCACCTGATTTTGCGAGCTTGATATTCGCAGGACTTGGGAGATTATGAATATTAGTCAGAAGATGACGATAAGTAGCACAGATCATGTGTTCTGAAGCTCCTGAGTCAAGATACCAGGATGTAAACAAAACAGAATCCACTTCCAAGAACGTATTGGCTGCTAAACTGAACTCTGCTTTCTCCACTTCGGCGACTTGGGCTTTCCTTTCATTTTCACTCTGTTTCTTCTTAAGCTTACGGCATTCTGAGATCATATGTCCAAACTTTTTACAAAATTTACACTGAAGTTGACTTCGCTGAGTGTTTTGATTAGGCCTAGTTTGTTGATAAAAATATTGAGACTGTTTCTTATGGCCTTGTGTAACTTTACGATTTGCTTGGGTCATAAAGGAATGTGAGGTTATGACTTCTGCTGTTATACCCTCCGAAAATCGTTTCTGTTCCTCATCTAATAACCTATTCTTTACAAAGCTCAATGTCAATTTTTCGGCCAGAGTCTCAAGAGCAGTAACAACTACATTGTATTCCCTCGGCATAGTAATTAAAAGATGGCAGACAATATCTAATTCCTCTAATGTAGCACCCGTTGACCGTAATTCACGAATCAATTTATCAAATCTATTAAAATGTACCTCCAGAGTTTCACTTGATGGATCGAACTTCATCAATAAAAGACTTTTACGTAAAAGCAACTGGTTAGCTATGCCTTTTCTTGCGTAAGTATTCATAAGGGAAAGCCATATATCTAATGCAGATTCTTTATCCTTGGCACATTCAAGAACGTTGTCTGAAAGTTCCGGGACTAATTGAGACTTGCATTTTCGATCTTTTTTCTTCCACTCCGCCAGTTCTTTTGTCTTCTTATTCGATATTTCAGAACTATCAGCTTCATTGAAAATTACTTTCGTTCGGTAATCACTTTGAACTACTTCCAGCAAATTGAGTTCATCAAGCAGTGTTTCCATTCTAAACTTCCAATTATTAAAGTTTGAACCATCAAATAATGGAACACGATACTTTTCTTCATCTGTCATGGTGGCTATCAAGGCTTCTAGGCTAAATCTTCTAGAGGTTATTATTAATGTTGATTCTCGATGCACACAGACAATAATAAATGTTTATTCATTTAAAAGGACTCTAGGCCCATAATCTGAAAACGTGCCACCACAGGTTTTATAACGTTTTCTTTATGAACATCAAACATTACTGGATTGAAAAGTAGTTTATTAAACGAAATATTAATATGAACTAAAAAAACTAAATACATATCAGGAAAGAACATACTATAAACAGAACTACCAACATATGCATAAAAATGTACCAGTATTAATAATAAATAAATGTTTAATTTCTATACCAACAAATTTATTCATCTAGAAAGGAACCCTGTAAAAATAGTAGGCTAAAAATAAGGATTACTCAAGTATTTAGTGATCTCGTTAGCTATTTTTATTTTCATGGCCTTGTCATGGCGACAAGGCTGTAACCAAGGAGGGGTTTGGGTGTTAAACCCGCCCCCCTCCTAAAATTTTTATGAACAAAATATATACGTGGTTTGGTTTATGATTCAAACAATATCAAAATTATGATACAAGTACAACTTGGCGGGGGGTTGTGTTACCATAAAAAGCACTTCAGAGAGCTTCTAGAGGTGTTTAATATTTATAATCTTTTCTAGTCCCCCCCCCCCTCCTGAAATTGTCTAGCCCCACCAAAGTATTTGAAAACTGACATAGCCCTGATATGACCTCTACTGCTAAATGTTAACCTGTACTCACAGTCTTGACTGGTGCGGCCTCCAGAAGGGGAGAATGTCGCAACAAAGTGGAGGGAGAAGCTTCCTCCGGCTTCCATGTTGTTTCAAGGTCACCAGTTGGAACTCCAAAAAGAGTGTAACCAAACCCATTTAGCATCAAACGATACTGAAACAAAAAGTTAGCCAAGGAAAACTCTGTTTTAAATTTTTTAGTTGGGGTATAACAAATAGCTTTTTGAGGTATTTTGTAGATGTATTTGAAAGAAGGTACAGGAAAGAACACAATATGGTTGTTACAGTTAAAAGAAGAATACAGTTCACATTTTACATTGCTGCCACTGGACAAAGAGGTAATGGCTGCCTCTTGAAGAAACTCAATTGTTATTGCCCAATCCCCCGACCTAAGTTTCATTCTATTGGAACTCATTATGAGAGAGTGTGAAATGCACAACACAACTTCCTAAAAGAGGGAACCAAAAATTAAAAAAGGGAGGGAAGGGAAATTGTCAAAGTAAAATAGTAGAGCAAAAAAAAAACACAAAGGAAAACACAGAAAAAAAGAAATTAATAATATTTAGCACCGCGTCTTACTACCCGTTCGGGTTATACGCTTTAAGTACTAATTACTCTAATGGATTAGGAATTGGGAAGGTTGAAATAGAGAAAGTGAACCCGCATTTGCGTGGAGGGAGAGTGGAAAACAATTAGGGGGAAAAAAAACCAGTTCACCCGACCGAGATTCGAACCTCGATCTCCCCGTCCTCAGCAGTCGAGCTCAACACGACCAGCGCGTTAGCCAACTACGCCACCGAGGCGGGTAAAAAAAGAAATTGGATGTGAATATAATATAGCTTTTTAAGAAAATCTCTTCTCACTACATCTGTTAGTATGTTACTTCAACAATGGTGGTTAAAACTCATTACTATGTTACTTCAACAATGGTGGTTAAAACTCATTACTATGTTAATGTTTTTGAAAACTCTTCTCTACACTATGAAGTGGCTAAATGATGTGACACTCAACTAATACCCAAGCCATGATGTGTTTATAGCTGACCTTTGGCAGTCGACACCTGTGCAGAGCCTCCAGAATGTTTGTCCGCAGGTTCTCGGTGCTGTCGACACTCAGTCTCATTACAAAATCATCACCCAGACCGACGGAGAAACAAAAACTTTCGGTGAGTCTAGCAGCGTCTCTTGTAAGTACAGCGGCTGTCAAACAAAGAACACTTGGAGATAGATTATTTTATGGTTGGTACCTAATAAATATGGAATTTTAAGCTTGGGAAAAAAATTATAGTGGACTTTAAGCCTCTCTGACCCTATCTTATCTACTTTCCCTTGAAACCCTGAAGAATGATTACAGCTAGAAATGTGTGACTGCTCTAAAATTCAGGTTTCAGTCGAGTTTTAACCAGATAGGACATGGTTAAATGTGGTAAAAGAATGTGAAAAGAGAGACATAGCAGTTTTGATCTTAAAAGAGCGTATATGACTTGGTGTATGAATTTTGTTGAAGCGAAGGGGGTTAGGGAGGAGGGGGTCAAGTACAGAGTTGTTGTTTTTGAGCTATTTGAATAGTTTCTTGCCTTCCCCATAAGGGATATAAGATAAAAGGAATGGCTTGTGTATGTGTGGGTAGGTAGGTAGGTCTCTTCAAGAACCAAATATAGTTAATTTACTCAAGAATTCAAACTACTAAAACCCCCCCACACACTTCTATGGACAGTTAAATTGCCCTAACCGGGATCAGACCAACACATTTTAAAACAGGCTCAAACCAGAATACCTGTCCAAATCGAAGTAGAAACCGCTGAGCCTATCGTGACGCTGTGTATTCCAAACAAAGTTCCTAGATCACCCGGGGACATTCCTTAGAAGATTGCGTTAACTGATATGCCATGCCAAAACACAAAGGGAAAAAATACCCGAAATGATTCAAAGGACAAGCCCTTCTAAAACTATACATTTTGGTGGACTATAGCCGAGAGCGGTACAGAACGTAAGATATCTTGAAAGTGTGATAGGCTAAAGGTGGAAGTAGAGAGGGTCTGTTAAGAAGAGGACAGCAGGGAGAGTTGTTCTAGAGAGGTGTAAGAGACCTGCTGTGGACAAGAGAAGTGACCTCCAAGTGAGTTATATATGTAGCAGAAACATGTAAATGGAAAGCCTTGGGAACTAAGCTTATGAAGAGCATTTTATCTTCGCGAGGAAAAACAAGATTGAGAATGAAGATATCTGGGAAAGAGTGGGGGTACAGGGAGTACAGGAGGGGGAAGGGTAGGCCAGGCTGAGAAGGCATGGGCATGTATTGAGGCTGGAAAAGAGAATGATGGAAATGAAATATGTAGGAAAAAGAACACAAGAAAGATAACAAAAATTGTTTAAGAGAGATGAGTAGAATGGAAGCAATCAAAGCAATAACAGTAGCTCAATTTTCAAAGCAAACATCCTCCCCTACCCTATAGCCTCGCTACCAGAGCCAAACATATTTGTTCTGAGGAAAAAGACCTTAACAATCAATGACAACTTTTCAAGGCATTCACAGCCCGAGGAAACCCTAAACACATAGTCAACAGTCAAATAATCGAGTCCTATCCTATCAACAGCCAATCAAGAAGCAACATTCCAAGGACATACCGCTCACCACCCAGCATAATGAAGACCTAGACAAACTAAGATTTATCTTAAACACAGGCTACAATATCCTAGTCTCATCATTTCCCCCACAACATCTTCTCAACAGTGCTCCAAGAATCTCCCTGATCAACTTAACATTCTGGTTCACCCTAAATTGCCCGACACAGCCACAAACGACACCGGGCCAAAGGTTCCTTCCTACCCGTGCAACAAACTGAGATGCAGTACCTGCTAAATTGACCGACCCTCCAACTCATTCAACAGCAGACTCACACAAATGCAATAGCCCATGAAAGACCAGAATGACTGCTCCACAGAAAATGTTATATACATACCAGCTACAATGCAAATATTGCATTGCTGAATACATCGGCCTCCCCACAGGAACACTCAGACAACAAATGAATGGTCATCATTTTGACACCAACCACAACCACCCTGGCAAACCAGGAGCCCTTCATGACCAAACACAACATTTAGATTTGGACTCATTTCATAGTATATGAGCCCTCTACAATAGTTGAAGTGCTTCCCACCTTCATAGGTGGGAACCTTTTCCAAACCCAGTTACTGCCTTGGTCTCGACCTTAAATAACCTTTTATCCCCGCTGCCATAGTGAATATTCTGGTCTGTATCAGACTCTCCTCTGCTGACGCAGGTCACTGAAATACCTCAAAGTTTAAGTAATTATATGTATTAATGTGCTTTGATTGTGAATTTTGAGGACTGCAGTTTCCTGGTAAGTGTGTAGGACTTGCCCTTCTATCCTCTTTCGATGCTTAATCCAACATAGCTTTTTGGCGCCATTTTCCCTTTTGTTTGGTGCAAATTTGAGTTTCTTGTGCAGACGTAGCGTGTAAGCAAAGACAGAGAGATTCCTGTTTCAATTCAAGTTACTTCTTACCTAATGAACCATGTAGTGTGTGCCAAGGAATATATATCATAAATTGATACCATCTTAGACTGTGAGTACAACATTTCATTGCCCCACTAAGGATTTGTTTCTGCTTACAAACAGTAAACTCCAAGATTCATGTGGTAGCATATGATGATTCATGTGGTAGCATATGATGGTTCATGTGGTAGCATGTCCAGTCCGGGCAGCTTCAAGACGTGTGCTGATGTCTGATGGGTCATTTATTGACATGTGAGATCTGATACAGTCCTGGATTATGTGCAACACTAGCTGTGGATACGCCTGGACAGCAAGTAGCTGTGTAGAACTAGCCCAAGTTCCTGAACTTTGTGGATATTTCTAGAGTCTTCTAGAAGCTGCTTGGTGAATGTCTTCACGTCCTTATTATTTGTTTCATGGAAATATCGAACTCTGCTCACAGATAGGCCAAGCTCAAGAAGACGCAACATTCATCACTGACTTGGATATGGGGCACTTAGCTTAAGAGGTGATATGTAGAGC
Source organism: Timema douglasi (assembly GCA_901482245.1). Lineage (NCBI taxonomy): Eukaryota > Metazoa > Arthropoda > Insecta > Phasmatodea > Timematidae > Timema > Timema douglasi. The sequence continues at coordinate 30,507 of CABEEJ010004149.1, forward strand.
GCCACAGTAGGGGCTATATTTTTCAAAATTCATTTTCGGCTAGATTAAATTCCTATTAAATTTAATACCCGTCTTTCGCGTACTCATACCTTGTTTCCATCAGCTGTCCAATTGAAGCAAGTGGCTTAATGAACCACTTAACAACGTTACCTGACTGTGACAACACAGAAAACAAGATACGACTTCCCATGTTAATGTTTTTCCATTTTTTTAAGCAAGTTTTAAAGATTGAACATTGAAACAAAAACCATTAATTCTGAGATAATTCTAAAAATAGTCCTACAGCATTTTAACTTTTATTTTATATGAAAGTAGTTTTTTGTAAACATTAAAAACAAATTGTTTATATCTTATTTATTCGCGGAAAGAGCACATAGCCATTCTCTTGCTATAATATAGATTAAAATAGTTTGTGGAACCATATATCTATTTATAATAGGAAACGATAGAAATGGAAGACAATGGTGTCCAGGGACTAATACTTTGCATCACAAGAGGAGAAGTGACATTGGAGAAGGCAGACGAGTTGCCTTGATGAGTGAACAGCTTTTTATTTTCGAGCAGTGGCATCAAGAGTGATAGTGCTTAGTGTACTGTTAGTTAAAATGGTGAAACCTCAAACCCAAAGAGGAACATTTGTTTACCAAGTAAGCGACGGTCTGTAGGAAGAGCAACCATTGGATAGAACTAGTAGTATTTCTACTTTGAGTGCAAACGATGCTCTAGCTCTAACTGACTCAAAGTGTTACCTATCCCTGGCTACAACATATCCTCCGACCAATAGACTATCACCATGATATCCTCCGACCAATAGGCTAGCACCAAGGAAGGAGCCATATAACCCACCTGTACACACTTTTAGTTGGAATTGGTTTTTCCTTGCATTGTATTTAAGTATCTCAAAAAGTGTTAACATTTGTTTAATCAATGAAGATGTAGACCTACCTGGTGGTGATACGGAGTATACTCGAACATCAGGATATTGGGGTCGCAGAAGTAACGCTAGTAAAGTACCGATACCAGCTCCAAGGCTGTGCCCTGCAACAAAAACATTGGTGGCAAGACTAAAACAAAACACTGCAAAGGGGAATATTTATGGTTGCGCTAAAATAAAATAAAAATATTGATATTTCAATTATTTTAACACATCTTAGTCTAAGATGAGAAGCGCGACTTCATGACACACGGGGAGAACGCATCCGGAAAAGCTTTGAGAGCTATGAATAAGATCATCAGCACAGGGCAGGGCAGATTTAATTGTCTATGAGGCTGATCAGATTGTATCACCAGGCTATGTTGGTCTCCATTGTGGGTTATGGAGCTGGTGCGGGCTCATCGGCTCAGACAGGTAAGAAACAGAAGCCTTCAGAGAAGTTTACTGTTGAGGCTATCTGGAGCGTACAATACTGTTGCCACAAATACTTTCTGTTTAATATAGCTTGTGAGAGGTCAGTCATAAACACACCAGAAGGATTGTGTTACACAATGTTGTGGAAGAACGCTGTAGTTTGGATTTTTATTTAAGTGTTGTTCTCATTTTTAAATTGTGTTTTATAAGTGTTAATCCTAATTTAAAGACCGATATTTCCGTTATTTAACTTCTTTTTTTCTTCTTTATGCAAAATTATATACTATTTATATAAATGAGTCATTCCTCTTTTAAGAACATGTGTTTTAATATACTTTCTAACATTTTAAATTATGAATATACAATACTCAAACTTGGGAGCTTTTAGAAATACTCGACTCGAATGAAAAACCCAAGCACGCAGACCCCTAGTAATGAGACTAAAAATCAATTACAGTAATGAATTACAACAAGTCAAAGGGAGGAATAGATACCGTGAACCAGATGTGTAGTGTATATGATAGTGTGCCTATTACACAATGATGTGTAGTACATACAATGTTATACGTGTTACAAGACGATGGCCTATGAGTGTGTTCATTCATTGACTAACATGGCTGGCATTAATGCACAACTTTTGTGATTTTCAATGTCTTATTTAATATCTAATCCTTGTAAGTCGAAGCTTTGAAGGTGGTGTCAAAAGTTGTTGCTCTTTAGAGGATGATAGTGTTTACAGATAATGTCAGCATGTCGGGTTGGTACTAGTCTCGGGGCAGTTACTTGTATTGTGTACGTGTGGTACCGTGGCCAGGACATCTTCCTACCATAACTAAGTTGTATTACATCATTTGATGTCACACACACGCCACACAAGTGGTCGGGAGAATAACATTACCTGATATCACAAGATTATATCCAGGATGCATCGTAAAAGCTTTTTCTAAAATCTTCTGCTCATCCAAACAAGCTTTTATATTGTTTGCTCCAATAATCATTCCTTTGTGCGCCTGCAAACAAATTAACTAGAGTTAAATAAGCAGCAAAATTAAAATGATTATCGAGTGCTTAAAGATAACAAATTTATTATTAAAACAATATAGTTTTAATATTGATTTTTGTGTATCACAAACTGATATGTGATGACTCTCCTTATAGCCTGTTTAAAATGACAACCTAGACACAGGAATAGAACTCAGAACCTTTGAACCAATAGTCCCAGACTTGATCTCTGTGTCCCGAGTGTCATTTTTCCCTTAAATGGTTCTAATATTAGCATGTGTCTTCTAATATAATTAGGGAGTTCTTCAATTATTATGAATGATGGTTATGTTTGTGTGTGTGTGTGTGTGTGTGTGTGTGTGTATATACACCCTCAGCCAATCCTATAGACAAGGCCCCTAAACTATAGGATAGAGAGGATGAAACAATACAAGGAAAATATCAACAGTAAAAAGAAATAGTTTATAACAAAATATTCTTTTATTGCCAAAAATATTAACAAAACACGGAAAGGACGGCCTTATTTTAAAACATCCTATAGCTACTATTCTGAAAGAAAACATTGATATATTTGCGTCAGACTTAAGGTCCTTCAAACATAACGTTGTTACTGGTTGCTCATAACCAAAAAACAGGACTTAAGGTCTTTCAAAGAATAAATTAACAACAAGTTTTACCTAAGTTCTCATGACATACCGAACTCAACTAAACTTCACGTAAATTCAACATTTTACAAATATATTTTAAAGTTATATTAACTTGATCCCAACATAAGGTTATCAAACAAAACACAAAAAATTACTAAGTCTAACGCAATTAGCATTTACGTTAAATATTATGTCGGCTAATATATGTAGGCCCCTCTTTCGTGACCTAAATAACTCTTGTAAAACGAACATAACATAAACAAGGATAAAGTTCATTTCTTAGATTCTACATTTAACGTTATTTTCTAACAGTTACATTTAAATTGCGGCAAAACAACTTTCAAAAATGATCCTACATATTTACAATTAACAATCTTACGAGTAGTGATAGTTAAAGTGAAGTTAACATTTACTTTACATATTTACAAAAAAACAATCTATCCTGCTTCCTACATCTGACTGACGAGCAGTGATAGCCAACGTGAACTTTACATTACCATTACATTTTAACAAGAAAATATGCATCCTGCTCCCTACCCCTGACCGATGAGCAGTGATGACTAAAGTGAACCTTCGTATTTTTGTTACATATTTACAATAAAGCATGCATCCTGCTCCCTACACCTGACCGATGCGCAGTTATGGCTAAAAGTGAATGAACATTCGTATACAATTTACCAACCTCTTTATAATGAGCCTAGAAACACGGATACAAAGGGGAGGGGTTTACACTTCCAACTCAGTTACGCCCAAATAGTCCATTACGTCATTCTGACACAACTTGGTAGGTTTTCCCAGCCGCTGATTGGACGCGTCGTTGTAGCTCGGCAGTATTCTATTTCTCTACCAATGTGCAAGCTTGAAAGTTCGGCGTGGCATTTTCATATCCCTCCGCCAGACGGCAAACCAGGGTCAGTTGATTTGGCAGAGGGAGGTCAAGTAAACATTGGCTAGTTTATTTCCAATGATCGGGTGGAGTAGACCGTTGAGCCGTTCTTCGAGATGTTGTTGCCCAACTCTTGTTTATTAGTGCGTTTGACTCGCCAGCGGCGTAGCCAGGGAATCTGGACGAAGGTACGTTTTGAACAGTTATTTAACTTCACTGTTTATAATGGATTTTTCTGAATGCTGGCTTTGAATAATGGTTGGGGCTAGATAGGGCTATAATAGAGAAGAATACTATTATAGGTTTTTTTGGAGGTTATTTCTGGGGGTGGGTAGTACGTATCTTGGCAATTTTATTAGTGATATTAGGTTAGGTGGGGAGTAATTGTGCAATACAAGGCATTGTATTGTTACAGTGTGTGTGTGTATATATACACACACACACACACTCTGGTGGTCATTAATTTACAACATACACATTTTGTGTATAGCACCCTCCAGTTTTGTTCCACTATGCAAAAAAATGATTGTGTTAAATTTTTATCCAAATCGGAAGAAAGGAACTCAATGATCATGAAGTAACCAAATTTTTCTTTTATCTGTCAGTTGGATCCCATTAAGAGCAAGGTCGTAACACTTGTATATCTTGCGACAGCCACCTGAATGTTCCAGATCCGTCTTATCACAACACAAAACACAAACAGTGGGGGGTAGCCAGGGATCTTAGCATTTCACCATCTACAAGTTTCCTTCGAACAAATAAATCTTATTACAAGGCCAGGTTGCGAGGGTTTCCAAGGGGGCAGTTCTAGTTTGTGTCTTACAAAGTAATCCTTGTGCTAATCCTTCCAGTACATTTTAACTATGGAATGCTGACACCTCCTTTTAGAGTCAGCACTCCTAGTTTGTTTGTTTGTTTATTGATTCATCATAATACTCCTTGTAACCCTCGTTTTGTCACTCGCCGCTTACAACATGAGATGTTTACCCAAACATGCCTCTCAGTGACACTTTATGTATTGTGACTAGTGTATGTACCATTGTGACTAGTGTATGTACCATTGTGACTAGTGTATGTACCATTGTGTCTGGCGGTAGCCCCTCCACGTCAAACCTGTCAGCTCCCGCTGTGAAGTCGGTAAAGAGGTCTCTTAGAGAGATAGAACCACGTATGGTCACCACTACACTCTGGGTCACATGGTCCAACGATACAAAGAACGGGGCCTGTAAACAAACAAAACAATATCAGTCAAAACAGAATACACCAATTAATCTATTTACATGGTGGACACAAAAATTCCCTTCTCCAGATTTTCTTGAATTTTTTTTTCACTGATCATGTTTTACCTTTTTATATAGGCCTCATTGTTGGCACAAATGTTTGAACTTTTTTTTGTTTGTCTGTGACCTGCACTGGTGAGCATGTTGACAAGGATGTCAGAACTGGTGACAGAGAAGTTGAGGCTCAAATCGCGACTGAGTGTAGCCAAGGTATTTTTACTTGATGGTTTTCCACCGTGTCTCCAAGACAATGTGTAAACATTTTTTTCAAATTTTACATTCCCCATTTTCAAATTAATGTATTGATTGCTTGACTGCTCAAAAACTATATATTTGTTATTGTGTGACTGTACGATTGATTTTATCATTATCGTCTGAACATTGTACAATTGAACGAGAGGAAGTACAATATCAATATCATTGTTCAACACACATACACATGTATGTCAACAAGATCACATGTATAGTCTAGACAATTACAATATAAATATTTGATGTATATTTATTTAGCACCACGTCTTACTACCCGTTTGAGTTATATGCTTTAAGTACTAATTACGCTAATGGATTAGAAATTGAGAAAGGTAAATTAGAGGAAGTGAACCCGCATTTACGAGGAGGGAGAGTGAAAAACCATTAAGGAAAAAAAAAACCGTTCAACCAACCGAGATTCAAAAATCGATCTCCCCGTCCTCAGCAGTCGAGCTCAACACGACTAGCGCGTTAGCCAACAACGCCACCGAGGCGAATATTTTATGTATAATCAATACAATTTAGGAGGATTTGATAGTGAACATGTTTGTTTTACCAAGCAGCTCGTCTGTAAACCGTCCCATTGTAAATGTAATAACTCCCAGTTACAATAACAACTATTTACATCAGTAAGAATGTTTTACCAGGCAGCTCGTCTGTAAACCGTCCTATTGTAAATGTACTAAGCTACTAGTTCCAATAACATTTATTTACATCAGTAAGAATGTTTTACCAAGCAGCTCGTCTGTAAACACTGTTATTGTAAATGTACTAAGCTACTAGTTCCAATAACAACTATTTACATCAGTAAGAATGTTTTACCAGGCAGCTCGTCTGTAAACCGTCTCATTGTAAATGTACTAAGCTCCCAGTTACAATAACAACTATTTACACCAGTAAGAATGTTTTACCAAGCAACTCGTCTGTAAACTGTCATAATGTAAATGTACTAAGCTCCCAGTTACAATAACAACTATTTACACCAGTAAGAATGTTTTACCAGGCATCTCGTCTGTAAACCGTCCCATTGTAAATGTACTAAGCTCCCAGTTACAATAACAACTATTTACATCAGTAAGAATGTTTTACCATGCAGCTTGTCTGTCCTATTGTAAATGTACTAACTCCCAGTTACAATAACAACTATTTACATCAGTAAGAATGTTTTACCAAGCAACTCGTCTGTAAACCGTCCCATTGTAAATGTACTAAGCTCTCAGTTCCAATAACAACTATTTACATCAGTAAGAATGTTTTACCAAGCAACTCGTCTGTAAACCGTCCCATTGTAAATGTACTAAGCTCTCAGTTCCAATAACAACTATTTACATCAGTAAGAATGTTTTACCAGGCAGCTCGTCTGTAAACCGTCCTAATGTAAATGTACTAAGCTCCCAGTTCCAATAACAACTATTTAAATCAGTAAGAATGTTTTACCAAGCAGCTCGTCTGTAAACCGTCCTATTGTAAATGTACTAAGCTCTCAGTTCCAATAACAACTATTTACACCAGTAAGAATGTTTTACACAGGCAGCTCGTCTGTAAACCGTCCTATTGTAAATGTACTAAGCTCTCAGTTCTAATAACAAATATTTACATCAGTAAGAATGTTTTACCAAGCAACTCGTCTGTAAACCGTCATATTGTAAATGTACTAAGCTCTCAGTTCCAATAACAACTATTTACATCTATAAGAATGTTTTACCAAGCAACTCGTCTGTAAACCGTCCCATTGTAAATGTACTAAGCTCTCAGTTCCAATAACAACTATTTACATCAGTAAGAATGTTTTACCAAGCAGCTCGTCTGTAAACCGTCCTAATGTAAATGTACTAAGCTCCCAGTTCCAATAACAACTATTTACACAGGTAAGAATGTTTTACCAAGCAGCTCGTCTGTAAACCGTCCTAATGTAAATGTACTAGGCTCCCAGTTCCAATAACAACTATTTACATCAGTAAGAATGTTTTACCAAGCAGCTCATCTGTAAACCGTCCTAATGTAAATGTAGTAGGCTCCCAGTTCCAATAACAACTATTTACACCAGTAAGAATGTTTTACCAAGCAGCTCGTCTGTAAACCGTCCTAATGTAAATGTACTAAGCTCCCAGTTCCAATAACAACTATTTACACCAGTAAGAATGTTTTACCAAGCAGCTCGTCTGTAAACCGTCGTAATGTAAATGTACTAGGCTCCCAGTTCCAATAACAACTATTTACACCAGTAAGAATGTTTTACCAGGCAGCTCGTCTGTAAACCGTCCTATTGTAAATGTACTAACTCCCAGTTCCAATAACAACTATTTATGGGTGATTTTAGTTGCCAACCTTATATAAAATAAATGAGGAAAATGTTCTTAACGGTCGTAGGCGGAGCCGGTGGCACTAAACGGGTTAACAAAGCCATAGTCGAGAGAGATTTGAGAGGCTACATACCGGCACAGGTGTGTCTGTACATACATACTTATTAGCATATGTCAATTGAATGTTAAAATAAAACATTAGCTTTAGATATTAATCTATCCCTAATGAGAGTACCGTACTAGTTTCTATGCCAACCTGAAACACAGCATTTTCAAACGAAGCGTAGAGAACATCCTCCATGTCTAGACCCGAGATATGTCTGAATCCCGCCAAGTTACACAGACAGCAGTTGTCGTCCTGCACCCTGTGGGGCTTCCTCCTGTCGGACACACAATCACACAACAAACCTTCACAAAAATAAGAGCATGGGAAGTAAAACATAGGACCTTTCAGTTGGTAATAATAATCAATTCAAGTCATTTTTACAATTATTTAATAATACTTATTATTTGAATGGTGAAGAGCTGTAGTGGTAGAACCCCAATGTAAACATGCAATGTTCGAAGTAACTGGTTTAATGTCCCATTACTTCCATAGTTTGTCTCATGTACAGCTAATGCTATCTTCAAATAACAACCAGATACATGCATCTGGTGTCACTTCTAGGACAGGAACAAACACACATGGTTTCTCACCTGATGCAGGCACAACACAACATTTTGGACGAGAGGCGACATAGTCCACTGAACGGCCATCTATACATAACAAATGGCCAACTATATGCTGCCATGGCGTAGGTCAAGTAATGTCTGGCCAATTCCAAGGTCATCCATGGAGGTGCTTCACTCATTACATCTTGAATAACTGAAAGATAGATTACCTACATTATAAGTTGGCCAATTAAACATGCATGTCATTATTTACTAACTTGCTCTGATTATAATTAGACATCTTAACAATTTAGATTTAAATACAATCTGTTGTGACAGAGGAGAAACTATCAGGTCAGACAGGATCAAGAGGGAACAATCCTTTCACCATTATTCATCCTGACCTCTCTTCTACGTTCCTCCTCTCACTTGCACAATTGCTTCTATCAATTCCTCCCATCTTTTTCTTGGTCTCACTTGCAGTCTCTCTCCTACATACGTTATATCAATTAATCTTATTGGAATCCTCTCCCTTTCTATCCTCATTACGTGTCCATACCAACTCCTCCTAGCTTTCTCAACTATCTCATGTACCCCAACTCTAGACCTTACATTTTCATTCCTAATCCTATCTCTTAAGTTAAATGCTAGCATGCTCCTCAAAAACTTCATTCCCATTGTTTCTCTTTTATCCGATGTCCCAGTTTCCGCTACATATATTAATATGGGTATGAAATAAGCTCTAAACAACACTTCCTTTACTTTAGGAACACTTCTCTTTTCCATATTAGGTCTCTTACACACCTGTAGGAAACCTCTCCCTGCTGCCCTGGTCTCACCAGATCTTCTATGCTGCCCCCTTTACCTCAATTACACTACCCAGATACTTCACACTCTGCTTCTTTAAAATCTACTCTATCCAGTTCTATCACCTTTCTTAGCCTTTTTCTCTGCCTTGTCATCACCATCACTTCACTTTTCACCAAAATAAATTTCATTCCACATTCCTCATTCCATTTGTGAAGCTGTTCCCGTACTTCATCTTCATTTCCCCCCCATACCATCATGTCAGTCATCTACAAACATCAGTGCTTTCATTTTATCCTCATCCAGTTTCCTTGCCACTTTATTAAATATCATTTTCAACACCAATACAAATAGTAGTAGTGAAAGGGCACTTAATTGCTTTACTCCACTTTTTAATTGAAACTATGTCCACCCCCTCTCCATCTTTACACAACTCACATTATTATCACACATACTCCTTACGCTCATTGCCACTTCTCTTTATACTCCAGCCTCCTCCATTGCTTTCCATACTTATTTTCTATCCACACTATCATTATCTTTTTCTACAACCATAAATGCCATTACCAGATCCTTTCAAAACTCATATCTATTTTCCATCACTTGTCTAGTTCCAAATATTAACTCTACTGCCGACCTCTTCTCTCTGAGCCCATATTGTTCCTGTCTCCATCTTCCCTTAACGCTTTTCCTAGTTATCCTCTCCAGAATCTTTTCATACATTTTCTCGCATTGACATATCAGTGTTATGCCTCTATAATTTTCACACCGTTTACTATCCCCTTTCTTGAATATTGGTAATATAATCCCTTTTGTCCAATCCTCTGATTCTTTCTTCTCCTTCCCCACTGACCTTACCACTCTATACCACCACTGTATACCCATTTCTGCTCCTGCAGTTAACATTTACAACGTGAGTTTGTCCACTCCTGGTGCCTTTCTCTTCACCCTTTCCAATGCCTCTTATACCTCCTTCCAGGCTAGGTCTGCTACTTCCTCTTCCATCTCTCCATCTATCTTCTTTTCTTCTTCCTTCTGTACCAATCCTTCCCCCTCTGGGTTCAACAAACTCTCAAAATATAACTTCCACGGCTTCTTTACCTCCTCATCCCTCTCCACTATTCAGCCTTTTACATCCATCATTCGAACCTCTTTCCTATTTTCCCTCCTCCTTTGGCTCACTTGACTATATAATATTTTATTCCTCCCTTCCATCAGTCTGTAGCACTTATGTCCATTGTTCCATCCATGTTTTTCTACCTTCTTTTACTATCTTCTTTGCAATTCTCCTTTTCTCTCTATACTGATCATCAGTCTCTCTCGTTCTTTTTGTGAACCGTTCTTTAAATTCTATGTTTTTAGCATTCACCGTTTCCTTTACTTTTTGTTCCACCATGGAGATTCCTTCCATCTTTTCTTTCTGCTTGTCATTCTGCATATCTCCTCTGACGCTTCCACCATGCATTTTTTAAACATTTTCCAATCTTGTTCTCCCCCTTTTATGACTTCTTTTAATGCTCCTTTTACTCTGATTTGAAAGTTCATTTTCTCCTCCTCTTGTCTGAGCTTCATATCATTATCCTCTTTTCCTGCTTCACTATCTGGCACCCCACCCCAGCCTTTCATGCCTGTGACTAATAATCTAAGTTCCCCGTCCAAAGACACACTTGGCAGGACCATATAGTTCAATGGACATGCCTGTGACTAATAGTCACGGTTCCTCATCCAAAGACACACTTGGCAGGACCTTATAGTTCAATGGGCATGCCTGTGACTAATAGTCCAAGTTCCTCGTCCAAAGACACACTTGATGTGGCACTATTGTCCACTCTTCCATCCATCACTAGGACCTCTTTCCTATTTTCCCTCCTCCCTTGGCTTACTTGACATCAGTCTGCAGCACTTTTGTCCACTCTTCCATCCATATTTTCTCCCTTCTTTTACTATCTTCTTTGTATTTCTCATTTTCTCCCTATACTCATCCTCAGTCTCTCTCGTTCTTTTTGTGAGCCATTCTCTAAAGGCTTTGTTCTTAGCATTCACTGCTTCCTTTACCTTTTCATTCCAGCATGGAGTTTCCTTCCATCTTCTCTTTGCACTAGTTCTTCCGCATATCTCCTTTGTCGCTTCCACCATGCACTTTTTTGAACCTTTGTCACTCCTCTTCTCTTTATGTCAACCTTTTGAACATTTGCCACTCCTCTTCTCTTTATGTCAACCTTTGGTAGTGCTCCTCTTATTCTTGTTTGAAAGTTCATTATCTCCTCCCCTTGTCTGAGCTTCCATATCATTATCCTCTTTTCCTGCTTCACTGTCTGGCAGTACCTTCTCTAGCCTCTCATGCCTGTGACTAATAGTCTAAGTTCCTCGTCCAAAGACACACTTGGCAGGACCTTATAGTTCAATGGGCATGCCTGTGACTAATAGTCCAAGTTCCTCGTCCAAAGACACACTTGGCAGGACCTTATAGTTCAATGGACATGCCTGTGACTAATAGTCCAAGTTCCCCGTCCAAAGACACACTTGGCAGGACCTTATAGTTCAATGGACATGCCTGTGACTAATAGTCCAAGTTCCCCGTCCAAAGACACACTTGGCAGGACCTTATAGTTCAATGGACATGCCTGTGACTAATAGTCCAAGTTCCCCGTCCAAAGACACACTTGGCAGGACCTTATAGTTCAATGGACATGCCTGTGACTAATAGTCCAAGTTCCGCGTCCAAAGACACACTTGGCAGGACCTTATAGTTCAATGTGCATGCCTTTGCTTCTCGACCTAATAGAAAATAGTCAATTAGGTATTTTTGTTCACCATTCCAGCTATAGAGTGTTATCTTATGAATATCCCTGCTCTTCTTAAACCAACTGTTTCCGACCTTCAGTTCATTTCTTGAGCACAATTCCAGGAGTCTCTTTCCTTCTTGGTTTTTTTATCCCCATCCATCAACTCCTAGCGCCTCTTCAATACCTTTTCTATCCTTCTCAACTTTGGTATGAAGGACATATGCAGCGGAAATGTGGGTAACGAAGGGGCAGGATCGAAGAAGAATGGATACGATGAGAGAAATAAGAGGGTGAGAGGATAGAGAAGTCCCAACTAAGAAGATAGGTCATGTGAGGAGAATGAGGAAGATCAAGGAACAGGTGTTGGAAGGGAGTGGAGGAGAGAAGAGAAGACTGGGTCATTGTGGAGGAGGAGAGGGGTGGGAGGATAGAGAAGTCCCAACTAAGAAGGTATGGTCATGTGAGGAGAATGAGGAAGATCAAGGAACAAGTGTCGGAAGGGAGTGGAGGAGAGAAGAGAAGACTGGGTCATTGTGGAGGAGGAGAGGGGTGGGAGGAAAGAGAAGTCCCAACTAAGAAGGTTTGGTCATGTGAGGAGAATGAGGAAGATCAAGGAACAGGTGTCGGAAGGGAGTGGAGGAGAGAAGAGAAGACTGGGTCGTTGTGGAGGAGGAGAGGAGTGGCAGGAAAGAGAAGTCCCAACTAAGAAGGTATGGTCATGTGAGGAGAATGATGAAGATCAAGGAACAAGTGTCGGAAGGGAGTGGAGGAGAGAAGAGAAGACTGGGTCGTTGTGGAGGAGGAGAGGAGTGGCAGGAAAGGAGATATTGAAGAGGCCTATACTCCAAATAGACCCGGCAAGTGACCGGAAACTTTTCATGATGATGGCGATGCTCATAAATATTGATTTTTGAAAGTTAATTTGGTTTAACTATCAAAGATATTTTAAATAAATCTGATAGAGCAAAACTAAACATTAAACCACTAAACTATATACAGATACTAAATTATACAGTCTTTGTGATAACTCCTATTAAATATAAAGTAACAGAAATAGAAATATTAGAATTGATAAACACATGGATAATTAATTTATTCTATTATATATTCAAAGAGCAAAGAAAACATATTCTTCTCTAATCAAGTGAAGTAATGAGATGACTGGTCCAAACCTTTATGAAGTGGTCCTTAGAGCCAGTGACAACCAGATCTTCAGAGTCCGAAACTTTGCCAACAGCAAGACACATGACTGCTGCCTGGTGACTTCCGCTCAGTTTGCCCGTACATTCATATCTGGAACATTAGTAGCCCATCATCAGAACAGCGAACTACTATTATTATTTCACAGCCATTAATAGCTCCAAGCTGTCCTCATTATTCACAACATCACTTTACCCATTTAACCTACGGCAATATTTACAATTATTAAAAGTTCATAGTGATGAATATTTTAATGACTGGCGGAACTGGAGCTTTAGTAGTTTTATTTACAATATATTCCCTTGTGGAGTTATTGTTCAAAGCCTTCAGCTGTGTGGCAACAGACATTATAAAGTGGGGTGTTTGAATAGTCATTTTCATCACACAAATTTGTATTTTTAGCCCCTTGACTTACCATTTAACCTGGCTATGTTTTACCCCAGGATCACCATTTATACTCATGTCAAAATACTTTATGCACAAGTTTAGTTTAGCTGATATAATTTCTATAATATATATTTGAAATTTCAATGCCCTAAACAGCATTTTTATGTCATGCTAAATTATCATTTTTTTTTCTCCCCCCATTTACATTCTTCCTCCCTCCCGTTTCCCCTCAATCTACCACAGCTATCATCCCTCTCTCCTAACACTTCCCTTCAGCCTTTATTTTTCTCTCTCTCTCTCCTTTATCACTTTATTTCACTACCCTCCCACTTATATTATTTCCCCCATTCCTTCCTCCTTCTTCCCCACTGTGCGTTTTCTTATCATAGCAAATTATAACTATTATTGACAAAGATTACTTTTCTGGACTGTGTATACTTTGTTCAAGAAAAATAAAATTTTTACATAACATACAATTTATTTATAAACCATAGTGTTGATTTACTTCATAAAGTGTTTTTTTCTCAATAATTTTTCTTTCAAATGGAGGACCTACAGTTTAACGTGGGATCCGAACCACGGTGGAGGCCTGGCATTCCACACATTCCCAAGTTGTGATTATTACACGTCTTGTCAGAGGTGAAGAAACGGTTTGGTAATCAGATAAATCCGAGCGTGGAAGAGAATGAGCTAATCAAGTACCTTGAAATTAGAATAGTTTGACCTGAACTCTTCAATAACCCTCCGGTTGACAACCCCACACCCTACTAGTCTGCAGTCTCCTCAGCCCACAATACGGAACATATTGTATATTGAGTGAGTATTTAGAGAGAGAGCCAATTGTTATTATTGTATAGATGTGTTACTCACTTCCTTATGTCCCAGACTCTGACCCGGTCCCCGGCGGCGGTGTACAAGGTTGTGCCGTTGTGGTTCAAGGCCAGGTCGTTGATTGTGACCTCTCCTGCCGGCAGAATGACGCTACGTGACGGCGTGGCAATGGATATCGGACCATTCGTCGTCAGGCCAGAAGAACTAAGATGACAGAATAGAGTAGCTGTGAGGTGATCTTCCTTTGTAACAATCTACAAAGTGTTTGATCTCCCACAAATTGACAAGCTATTAAATATTATTCCAGCATTCAAGTTTCAGATTTGAACAATTTATATAAACAGCAAAAATAAAATAAACAAAGAGATATAATTTAATTTTAGAGTAATGTATTTGAAGCTAAAATAATATTAAAACTCTTGTCATGAAGGAGGGGCATAAGAATATTCGGGACAGGTCTAAGTGGGGCACTAGGGCCAAAACTAATTAGTAGCACTATCATTAGTGAAGTTGACCCCCTTTATATGGGGCTACTGTAGGTGTATTTTATATAATATGTGTGACTTGAACTTTGTAACATTACAACTGTGAGGTGCAACATTGAAGGTAAGTCATATCTGGGGGTACATGAACAGTAAAGATTGAATACCAGTGATCTAAACTAAAGAGACAATAGTGTCCTCAAACCGGCACACTTCTCAATCTCCACAAGTCCTATGATGGTACATTTTCCGGCACAGTGATGCCAATTCGTTAAACTTTCCACACAAGTTAAGGTATGTATGTTTACAGTTTTTAGCCAAAATAAATCAAATGATGATTTAGTAGATGTGTAGAATTATATTTACTACTCAAAGTAATCCCAACAGCAGACATAGAGTATCCGTCATGATCATCGCGGAATTTGACCAATCTTGTTTGAATTTATTTAAAAAGTTTATGCCCAGATTTTAATATTCCCATGACAAATATTCAAGATCTGATGATATTATTTCATATATATAAAATTAAAACAAAAATTAATTTGCCAAACAAAAATGCAGGTCTGCGGTTTCATTTCCTTGTCTATAAGCAATCTATTATAGACCTTTAATCCCCTTCTTCAAATTGTAACTAGTAATTCTATTCCTTTCTTCTCATACCAACTGATTGCTACCGTCATCTCTGCTCCATCTGTCATATTGTCTTAACACTGTTTCAAAACATATTGTATTTCCTACTTTTGAATTAAGTTTGTTAGTGTTCTATCTAAACAATCTCTAATCATCATCAGTTAATTAAGTGTCATGGCTATCTCTGTTTGTTTAAACCATGATTTAACCTGGTGCTTAAGGGTATAACCCTAATGGGTAGTAAGACATGGTGCTAAATAAAAAACAACTGGCGTTTCATTTTAAATCGCCTTTAGAATGCATTAAAAGGTTTCCTAGCGCTGTATTATCTTACAAAAACGGAACAAATAAAGTAAATCTGTTTAAAATCAAGTTAGTATCACAAGGTTTATCTTATTTGTACTATTACAAAGACAATAGTCAAGAAATTGTTCATACAGCTCAAACAACAACAACTTCATACTTAATCCATCCTCACTAACTTTCTCCACACGTCCCTATCTTTGCATACTCCCTTCGCTTCAACAACATCCATACACCGAGTCTTACATGCTCTGTTATTCTTAAAACTCTTACGGTTTCTCTTTTTCACATGTTCGTTTACAATATATGGTCACGTCTTACATAGACTACCCCTTCCTTTTGATACACTCACTCTACCTTCATATATTTTGTTCATCACTCGATCCACACTCATCCTCTCAATACAACCAAACCAACGTAAGGCACTTCTTCCATATTGACCTGTTGGATTCCTTTTAAAACCTCACTCCTTCAGCACCCGTTCATTATTCACTTTGTCCATACAAGTTTTTCCACATACATTTCTTAGATATATGATTCCAACCACATTCTCCTTGCTCTTGTGTTTCTCCTGACAACCCACCCTTCACACACATAAAATAATGTTGGTGTTTACACACCTTTATATATTTCCATATTTCCCTCTTTCAATACTACCTCATTCTATGCTTCAGTGCACATACATTCAACTACTCTACGAATGGTTCAATTACTAATTTTATTTGACATGCTTGGCATGTGGGCTGATTTAATAAAGAAAAATAACAATTTACTGTATAGGCTTCAAAAATATTTCATTCTAAAACTAGAATTAAATGTTATTTTTACAATAGATTTATGAACTTCATGGGGCATCATGGTGGGTTCGAGTTTTCTAATTTTTTCAAATTAATCAAATCCTACTGTATTAATAAACAACATAATAGGCAATTGAAATATTCTATGGCAAATATTTGATAAAAGAGAAGGGGGAAGTAAACGTAGTTAGACTTCAATGATATCAATCCAAATTGCTCAACAGTGAACATAAGTTATTGATAGAATAATTTAAAGAGGAAGATTGATGCGGATGGAATCATATATCTAAGAAATGTACGTGGAACAAATCATATGGACATTGTCAGCCATGAATGGGTGCTGAAGTAGTGTGGTTGGAAAGAGAATACAATAGGTAATTGTGAAAGAAGTGTCTTACGGTGGTTTGGGAATACTGAGAGGATGAGTGTGGATCGAGTGACAAATCAAATATATGAAGGTAGAGTGTGTGGATCAAAATGAAGGGGTAGGCCTTGTAAGACATGGCCAAATGTTGTAAACGAACATGTCAAAAAGAGAAAAAGTAAGAGTTTTAAGAATAAAAGAGCACGTATGACTCAATGTATGGATGTTGTTGAAGCGAAGGGAGTATGCAAAGATAGGGACGTGTGGAGAAAGTTAGGATGGAAGTACAGAGTTGTTTTTTGAGCTATATGCAGAGATTCTTGCTTATCCCCATAAGGAAATGTCGTGGGTATCTCCTGACCACGGTTAGATA
Source organism: Timema douglasi (assembly GCA_901482245.1). Classification (NCBI taxonomy): domain Eukaryota; kingdom Metazoa; phylum Arthropoda; class Insecta; order Phasmatodea; family Timematidae; genus Timema; species Timema douglasi. The sequence goes on from CABEEJ010004149.1 coordinate 47,836, forward strand.
GAGCAGAGTATCTCCTGACCACAGTTAGATAGAGCAGAGTATCTCCTGACCACAGTTTGATAGAGCAGAGTATCTCCTGACCACAGTTAGATAGAGCAGAGTATCTCCTGACCACAGTTTGATAGCAGAGTATCTCCTGACCACAGTTAGATAAAGCAGAGTATCTCCTGACCACAGTTATATAGAGCAGAGTATCTCCTGACCACAGTTAGATAGAGCAGAGTATCTCCTGACCACAGTTAGATAGAGCAGAGTATCTCCTGACCACAGTTAGATAGAGCAGAGTATCTCCTGACCACAG
>CABEEJ010004150.1:0-25929 GCA_901482245.1 Timema douglasi
ATTTGTTGTGGCCAGAAACAATTTTATCCATTCACCATTTTAATATAGCACATTTGCAAGATTTATTGTAAATTTCCTTTATTCTAAAAGGTAACAAGCCTACATTGGTTGGTTACACTATGGTATATTATAACAGATATGACCATAATATATTTGATAAAGGAAGACTGCTACATTGTGGAATATACCTACACACATTATATAGATTAAGTTTTATATACAGTTTTCATTTAGGGATAATACACTTTTCTACACATTTTTAACAGTATTATATTTTAATTCATTAACACCCATTTCAGTGGTCAAATATTCTAAGTCAGTGGTTTCAAAACTTTTTTAATGGCGTATAAACCGAACAATTTCCATAATTTTGAGTACAACAAAGCTAATGCAAAATATTTACTACCTCGGTACATGTTTAATGGCTTCCAGATATATAATAACACCGACTGCGAAGCTGCACCAGCTCTTTGAACTTGAATCAGCGATACCAAAACTCCAACCACTGGTTTTATACGTTTTATTTTCTCGTTAGACTTTGTTAATATTATATATATAAGATTAGATAATGATCCATTATTTACGAATTTAATTTTCTTGTTAATTTTTTTTATTCTCATGTCGTACCACTGGTAATAATATTATATATACCACTGGGCGTACTCTTACCACAGATTGTGAACCACTTGTTTAAGCTACTATCATCACAATATACTTAATTTCCAATGACGGGTAAAATTGGGGTACTAGTCCTGGTTTGTTGGTCCGGGTGTTTTTTGTAGCATTACTTTAAGATAATTAGCTTACAACAAAAGTTCGATTCACCATTATGCTGCACCATTCGTGATCCGACGAAAATTCTTGCTTAGAACGTGTTAGCTATATTATAAACAAGATCAAACGGTTTAAGACAATGAAGTGGTTAGTCCAACCGGTAATCGATCACTGAACAAACTCATCCTCTCTTGCTTTCTTCGCAATTCATCCTAAATTTATTTGAATATATTTTCCAACCACCTGTCTTCATTCGACCTTATTTCGCTCGAAAGCACATTGTCATAATTATGTATTTTCAATCTCTAATATGCAATCAATATGAATATTATTCCCTGGGATATTTTATTCTGTATATAGTAATTACTATCGCGTCCTAATATCCATTCGGGTTTTACGCCTATGTGCTAATTATACTCAAGTATCAAGTTTATGAAGGTTTAATTATATCTATCCTGCATTTACGTGGAAGGAAAGTGGAAAACCGTCAAGGAAAATCACCCTCGGTACTTCTGACCGGGATAAAACCCCATTCTCCCCTTCATTGGCAGTCTAGTATATTACAAGAATTGCACCTTAACCCATGTGGCCACCGAAATTTGTGATTCTGGATGTTTAGGGGGATAAATGTTTTCTGGTATACGCTTACTATTTTCTAAATCTCTTTTACTGATTCCCGGCAAAGATTTATCTGATTACCAAACCCTTCCTTCACCTCTGACAATACATCTTGTGAATGTGAGGAATGCCAGGCATCCACCGTGGTTCGGATTCCACGTTAAATTGTAGGTCCTCCATTTCATCTCACAATCACCCTACCATTACACATTAGCGTAAGTGCGTATAACCCGAACGGGTAGTAAGACGCGGTGATAATAATAATAATCTTTTACTGATTTAAAAAAAATTACGTAACTTCTTTATTGAAATCTAGTATCTAAGCATGGATGTAAATTTAACTCAACCTAACCAAACCAAACTTTTAAATTGGCAGCTTAGATGCATGAAAGTTTTGTTGTCACTTTGACAGTATACTAAACTGTCGATGACGATGAGATCGAGGTTAGAATCCTGGTTGGGTGTATTGTGAATATTTTTTTTTTCAAAATGGTGTTCCACTCTCCCTCAACATCAGTGTGGGCACACGCCCTACAACATGAAATCTTACCATCCCTAGCACGTTATCGTTATTAGTGGGCCTACATATACGTATAACGCTAGCGGATTTTAAAAGGTGAACCTCAACAAGAATATATATATATATATATAAATCATAATAATATATATATTTATACATATATAAATCATATAGTTTTTATTTTTGATCTGTATCTTTGAAACATTTGCGCACCTCTTGAGTGATTCCCCTACGAGTTCACAAATCTTCAGATTTCTATTTCATTGAGAAGTATTGAGAGTTCTCTGGACAATTATATCCATATATCCAAATAAATAAATATATATATATATATTCATATATATCCATCCAAATATCTATCTATCTAAATATGTATATTTAAATATATATATCAATATATATATTATATATGTATATATGTATATTTAAATATATATATATATATCTATATATATATATATATCTATATATATATATATATATAAATATATATATATATATCTAAATATATATATATTTAGATATATATCTATCTAAATATGTATATTTATATATATATATATGTATATTTATATATATATATATATATGTATATTTAAATATCTATCTCTATCTAAATATGTATATTTAAATATTAATGCATACATATATACATATACATACAAATAAACATATATAAACACATAGATACATATAAATACATAAATATATGTATATATACAGAAACCATTAGATTTTTATTAAAATATATCTTATTCTATATTCCGAGGGCAGAAGCAAACATGGAAGTTTCTATTTCCTTTGTTAACTTGAAAGCACATCGCAACCTTGCCAGTTTAAAATTAATATATCTTTTCTTTATGGCGTTTACAATATACACATATTTCATCAATTATTTACTGTTCAATATCATTATACTACTATACAACTAGTATAATACTTATATAAAGCACACGTAAATCCATTTTAATGTGATGATGAGATACACCATATAGTTTGTTTTCTCTTTTAACAATTAAATAACATCACCATTAATTTAAATGTTATATTTAGATTTATGATTCCAAAATTCTCCCGGGAAAATTTATGAAAACCTTTGATGCCACGTTTTAGCCAGATTGTCAAAATTTTGTTGGCTCTAGACTCATTATCAGACGGACGAAATTTTAAAAGATAAATTTTTGGATTAAGATTGGTCATGAAACTTCGATACTAATCTAAATCTTGACTAATTTATTTTATGATCATAATAATTTCTCACTTATAGGGGTCACGAGATATTTTAAAAGTAATATTTTAGAAGACTGATAAAATATTTTGATCTAGCCATAAGGGTTGTCGCCTTGTACATTTTCATACATTTGTCATTATGTGAATATGGAATACTATAATATATGTTATTATTTATGTGTAGCAGGAAATACTCGTTTAAATAAATAGGTTATATAATTATTATATATGTTATCTAGTTATCATTGGACAGTTAACTGACACACCTATATTATTATTATTATTATTAGCACCACGTCTTACTGCCCGTTCGGGTTATACGCACTTACGCTGATGTGTAATGGTAGGGTGATTGTGAGATGAAATGAAGAACCTACAGTTTAACGTGGAATCCGGACCACGGTGGAGGCCTGGCATTCCCCACATTCACAAGATGTCTTGTCAGAGGTGAAGGAAAGGGTATGGTAATCAGATAAATCTGTGCCAGGACAGAGGTTTGAACTCCGGCCGCCAGCACAGAAGTCTGACACCTTACCCCTAGGTCACCAGGTCACCCACCTATATTACATTATTGTCTTTTCTCGATTCTTATCTTTTAATATTAGCATATTTTCATTTTATAAAGTCAGATAATATTATTATGTAAATAGCCAAGTTAGTCGAAATAAATAATTTAAAGTTTTTAATCAAGTTGAAATATTTTAATGGTTTTGAATAATTTAAACGCTCTTGTACATGGCGCAGAAACTTCATTAGACCAAAGTGCTAGTGATTGTTACATCATATCCTTATATGAATTATATACAACAATTCAGACAAACAACGGGAGGTAAATTATAACACTTCACTTTCATTGACAAGGGTAACGTGAAATAATTTTACTGAGTAATAGGTACACATGGAACAGTATCGACAAACTGTCATAACTTTTTATAAAACATTTTGTAGAGTGCCAGTAGCAAAAAAGTGGCAGAATACCTACGGCAAAGCTCAGATTGAGGGCTAAATAAAGCTATATTATTATTCTGATAGGTGTTATCAAAACTAAAGGGAGATATATTTAAAATCACATTTTTTATTCGTTCGTGTTTACTAGTTTGGAATTGGTACGCTAATGTCTTATAAAGAGGCATTTAAAGGAAGTGTACCATTATTTGCTTGGAGAGAGATAAATAGAGCGAAATAGATTGAGATAGATAAAAATAGAAAGAAAGAGAGAGAATGGGAAATAGAAAATAAAACCGCCCACCCTACAATCAACCAGTCTATGGGTGATATTTTAATAACATATTAAGGTGGGATAGAAGGCTATATTGGCTTTAACGATTCTGTTTAAAATGTATTTATAGAATTTATTGTTATTATAGATTGCTATATATAATAGATTTTTGGGAAAACATTTTTTTAAGGGTAGCTTACAGAGGACATATTTTCAAAAATATGAAATATTTTTAAAGGAGGTTTGACAATTTGGTTGCAAATCGGTATCTCATGAGTGTTTGAGATGACAAAAATACACCTCTAAGACTTCTTTGTTTTGGAAAAAAAATTGATAAATTGTCGTTTAATTAGAAAAGATTTTTGTAAAATTGAATTATTTAAAAAATTTCTCTAACGATTTTGCTTAAAATATATATCTGGGAAATGTTTGAATTCCACATGACAAACAAAGCCGTATACTTGTTTTTGGGTGAAGATTTGGTTTTATGTAGTTTACTTATTGTGATACCCTTCTCGGTGGCGTAGTTGGCTAACGCGCTAGTCATGTTGAGCTCGACTGCTGAGGACGGGAAGATCAAGGCCCGTATCTCGGTCAGGTGGACGGAGTTTTTTCCTAAATGGTTTTACACTCTCCCTCCACGCAAATCACGGTTCACTTCCTCTAATTACACCTTCCCAATTCATAATCCATTAGTGTAATTAGTGTAATTAGTACTTAAAGCGTATAACCCGAACAGGTAGTAAGACGCAGTGCTAAATAGCAATAATAAAAAAACCTTATGGCGATGAATGACGCACAGTTTATGTTCGATGCACAACCTACACCTAATAATAATAATAGTAATACTTATCACAACGTCTTACTACCCGTTTGGGTTATAAAATTAAGTACTAACTACGCTAATGGCTTAGGAATTGGGATGGTGGATTGGAGAGTAAGTTAGCCTGCATTTGCATGAAAGGAGAGTGGAAAACCATTATAGGAAAAATCTCCCTCAGCTCAACCGAGCGAGATTCATACAGCGATATTTTCGTATTTGAGAGTCTATCTCAACATGAAACTAGCGCGCTATCTAATTACGTCACCGAGGTGGGTTTTACACCTATTCATGATTAAATATACCAGACTCAGCAGCCGATTTGTCTAAATCGGTAACTTTAGTGCTATATTGCATTGCTGATGACGGTCTGGTAAAAGTTCGAATCTTATCCGGGTGTACCTAGGGTGGTTTTCATAAATGGTTCCCCACTCTCCTTCCACACAAATTTAAGTAGATAACAACTAAATTCTTCCTTCCTCGTCCCCACCCCATTAGATTACCATTATTCCTATTATCACCACATCTTACTACCCGTTCGGGTTATACGCACTTACGCTAATGTGTAATGGTAGAGTGATTGTGAGATGAAATGAAGGACCTACAGTTAAGAGGTGAAGGAAGGGTTTGGCAATCAGATAAATATGTGCCGGGACCGAGGATTGAACCCCGGACCCCCAGCACAGAAGTCTGACATCTTACCCCTAGAACACCAGGTCACCCATCCCATTAGAGTAATGATAATATGTGCGTATAACCTTAATTGGGTAGTAAGACGCAGAGATAAAAAAATATCATAATTTGTATTTATGTTACTGTTAATCCGATAAATCAGGTTAATATACATAATCCCCGGATTTCACCAATATTTCTGGTGAATTTGATGTATTTTTTTTATGTTGTAGTCAAACTATTCATATTGAAATGATGTATAAAGCGTTTAACCCAAACGGGTAATAAGACGAGGTGCTAAGTATTTTTTATTTATAATAACCAACACCCTCTGGTTAAAGTGATAAATCTCACGTTCATGCAAGTTTGAAACTGTCTGATTCCCTGTCTGATTCATACGAGGCGTCTGCTGTGCGTATCAATTAGAGGTCCATCTTTTATTGAGTGCGGACGTGTGGTGATTTCTTGATATGGATTTTGTTCGCCCGACCTAACCTAACCCAACCTATCCTAACTTAACCTAATCTAACCTTCAGAATATTATAATTTATCACTTCAACCAAACCGGTTTTGTTGTTATGCAAAATAACAGGTTAAAATAATAAATGTAAAGTATTTAATCCCATTAACCATTAATAACGGTTACTGGAAAATAACAAGCAAATATGCATGGTAAATAATATTTTACGTTAAAGATAATATATTATTAATATATATAATAATGTATGTTTCTTTCTCAATCTGGCACACCTAGCACCTTTAATATGGTAACTGTGTCTCACACTTAATAAGTTTGGTGACTCCGGCACCAAATCAGCCTATCGGTCACCATTAAGGGTGCCAACTTCTTGAAAAGGTAGATTATTATTGGTGTACATTATTTTTATTATAATTAAAGTTATAAACCATTGAATAATTGTGAATTATATTATATTTTTATTTTGTAATCTTACTATATAAAAAAAGAATTTATTCGTTTGGGCAGTCTATATATATGCTTGCAATTTAATTACTAAGATCACTGAATCGTGACATTTCAGGCTAAAAATCGTTAAAAATTGGTTTATTTCAACTTGTCAATTTTTTTAGTTACCTAATCTTATATTATTTGTATTTAATTTAAATGGGCATTTTGATGGTAACCTTAAACTAGAATGTGGTGTGAACCATATCTTAAAACTAATAAACATTTCTTAAACAACGTGGGATTTCTGGAAATTTTCAAACTTGATTCAGAGATATGGTAGATGGCTTCCTTAATAAATTTAGATACAATTTTGACTTTGATCGTATCGAGATTTTATATAGTCTTTTCCTTTAGATGGTAGTAATACTAAGTAACTATCTTACAACTGTCAGAATGTTTACTATCTAGTTAATCTTATGATAATATTGTCCAAACACTTAGGGTATTAAATAATTTGATTAAGTTTGACCCAAATTGGTAAGAGCTAATGAAAATCAATCAAAGCGACTTCCGTAGTTGATATAAATGGATCGTAAATTTATTAAGTATGATGATGTATTTTCAAGTAGTTAGAGATAATTGAAGCTTTTAAAAAATGTCACCATGGGAAAATAAATATACCAAAAAGATTATGTTACTCAAATCAAATCGAATCTTAGGCTATATAAAAAATTTCATCATTTTAAAAATAAATAAGATTATTATTCTGAGTTATCTCTACAAATTGTGTGGTGTGATCTATTTTAAAATTCCTTCAGAGAAAAGTGTTAAACAAAACATTAGCAACAAACGTTGGATTATTTACAAACTTTTAGTATTGTTCATGAGCTCGATTGTAATAGTGAAATTTCTGAAGCTTATAATTTCAGATAAAGAGTATTCTAAAGTGTTTTATCCAGGAATATCTATATTAACGCGTTCAGAGGATGCAAGCTTAATATTTTTACCAATACTATTAGTAGTCATTACAAACATATACCGTCTATTAAATATGAAAATTTATTTATGTATGCATTCCCTTTTCTCAAGTGTGGATTTAAATTACAAGACAATAAATATCAAAGTACCTTACAATACCATTGAAAAGGATATATTCACGTACACCATCGGAGGTATTTCGTATTTGATTTTGTGTTGTTCAAGTTCCTATTTAGTAGCGTCTAAATTTTTTTCGTTCCCAAATTTTTACATGATAGTAAGTGCTATTTCAATATTTTTTGGACACATTATGGGTTCAGAATTTTTAGGACTGGTGTACATGTTAAGTAGACGGTTTGAACTTTTGAACTATGATCTTAAAAATATAACCAAGAAAAATAACACGTTTTATTTAAGAAAACCTTTCATATATACAATACAACACATTTCAAGGAATCATAAAACTCATTCATTTGATTCACACAAATCACGTATTCGCATATATATGGACGTTCATGCGACTTTATGTAGAGTTATTGAATTAGTGAGTAGCCTTTCGTCACCTTATATTTACGTTTCATTGAGTGTCACTTTAATATTTCTTCTCGATAATTTTCATTACTTTATAATTAGCGAGTTCTATTCTGATTATCACGATTGGAATGTAAGGTTGTGGATAATTGTGTGGACTATTTATTATGTTGGGAATTTAATCCTCGCCACATCCGTTGTTGCTTCATGCACACAAAGGGTAAGTACATCATATTTACCAACTTAGGAAAATAACATTTATTTATTTATTTTTATTAGTTAGCACCGCTTCTTACTACCCGTTCGTGTTATACGCTTTAGGTACTAATTACGCTAATGGATTAGGAATTGGGAAGGTTGAATTAGAGGAGGTGAACCCGCATTTGCATGGAGGGAGAGTGGAAAACCATTTAGGAAAAAACCACCCCCAGTTCACCCTACCGAGATTCGAACCTCGATCTCCCCGTCCTCAGCAGTCGAGCAGCTCAACACGACAAGTGCGTTAACCAACTACGCCACCGAGGCGGGTCATTTAGTATAATAATTTAACAACACAGGTGAATGTGTACACTAAATAGTCAACCCCAATACTATATATTATAATATAGTCTATATCACCTGTGGAATCAGGAGGAATTGTAGCTAAATTTGCGAAAAGGGTGATAAGAGAAATCATATAGAGATGGGAATTGAACGTAAACTTAAACAGTTAGAAACGAGACAGACAAAACGAAACTAACACCTTTGTCAACGTATTTTATTGAAATGAAAAGTAAAATAAAAAATATTTTTTTCGGACAAATCAAGATGGCCAAACTATGGGTTTTTTATTAGCCATGTTTTATTAGGATGGACAGTAGCTGATAGTTACAGAAGCTACAAAAACAATTTTCATATATTCATATATAAATCCATGTTATATTAAGCAAACATTTTTAATTAATTACGATAAGGTTTTTTAGGAATTTGGAAGGATATATTTAGATTAATTTTTCATATATTTTCGTGGAGGGAGAGTGGAAAAAACATTTGGGAAAAACCACCCAGTTTACACCCAACTGAGTTTTGAACCTGGTTCTTCCCGTCATTCGCAATTTAGTCTACTTTGTTTTAGCTAACTTTGGTAGATAATGTGATTTTGTCATGTCATTAAACCTCTCTCTAATTAACTTATCTGTACTTAACACTCTTAAGACCTAATGATCTCAATCACGCACCACGCACTACACGCGAGCTTACGCATGATCGACCTTAAACACGCCAGTCCCATTTGTTAGATAAAGAGAGAGATTTTCCCCAACAACTTTATTACTCCTCAACTTTTAAGAGTGTCAGCTTCTACTTAATTACTATGTTCATTTGAACAATTATCAGGGATCATCTTCTTTAAGGCGATTGATCCTTATCACTTGTCGTGGAGATGTAGATCCATGAGAACAAACGTTTAACTTCAAGATTATTTTTTTTATTGTTTTGCAATTTTTTTTTTTTCGGAAACGGTTTATTCAATAATATGAGTATGTTGATTAAGTTATACTTTTTATATACACACCTCCTCTATAGTTTTAACAGTGATAAAATATGGATAAAATGGACATTTTTCAATAGAAAACTTCCGGTTTCATAACAAAAAATATGAAAATGTAAAAATTAATAAACATCGAAACACGATCTTAGAAGAGGTGTTGAAAACATTAACATAAACATTTCCCTCGTTCTCTAGAAAAATGATTTTTCGAAACGTATGATTTTTTTTTTGCAAGACCTGTCCGGTAGCTACGGTTTCCGTGATCTATCCATTCTCGTTGGTGCGGAAGGATACTTTGGTAGGTTGTGAAGTCACGCCACACCTTTCACCCACCGTCCCACCATTCCACAAAATAGGTTTTAGACTTGCGCAAATGGGGCCAAGGACCTTCAGTAGTGATAATCAACACTCCTCAGCTCTATAGAAGGCTTGCTCACTGTTGATCTATAATAAAAACTCCTCAGCTCTATAGAAGGCTTGTTCACTGTTGAACTATAATCAACACTCCTCAGCTCTAGAGAAGGCTTACTCACTGTTGAACTATAATCAACACTCCTCAGCTCTAGAGAAGGCTTACTCACTGTTGAACTATAATCAACACTCCTCAGCTCTAGAGAAGGCTTACTCACTGTTGAACTATAATCAACACTCCTCAGCTCTAGAGAAGGCCTACTCACTGTTGAACTATAATCAACACTCCTCAGCTCTAGAGAAGGCTTGCTCACTGTTGAACTATAATCAACATGTTACGTCATGTGTGTACATGAATCCATGGTTTTTGTTTACTGAAAATCTAGTACGACATGACTTAATTGTTTACACTGTACAGTTTAGCTTGGTTGACGAGATTATAAATACCACCTAATAAATGTTTCTATATTTACTTATTAACTTGTCAACGTATATTATGTTTGAGTTATATTTTTACTAATATTACGTTTAATGCAAGAGTAATGACATACTCCAATGAGGTAACCATGGTAATGTTATGTTTTATAATTCTAACTCGCAGTAACTTAAAAGCGATTTTTAAAATCCATTAATAAAATATTGATGCTCAAATCACGTGGGTAGATTTTATTGTTTTTAAACTTAGTCTTACTATCCATCTAGGCTATCCGCATTTTCAAGATCCCCCACGAAATTTTATGAACAAAATATATATATATGGCTTTATTTATGGTTCAAACAATTTCAAAATTAAGATAAAAATACAATTTAGGGGGCTGTGTTACAATAAAAAGCTTTTCAGAGAGCTTCTAGAGGTGTTAAATATTAAAAAAAAATCCTAGCCTTACACATTTTGAGGGTTATTTTACCATTTAAAAAAAACATTTCACAGCGCTTATTAAAGTGTTTAATATTTATAAATTTTCCGAGCCTTCGGCAGCTAGGGACTTATTTTAACATGACAAAATAACCTCTTCAGGGATCTTTTAGAATTAATTATCGTTTAGCATTTTTTCTAACTTCCATAAATTGGGGGATGTGCCTACTAAAAACCCCCTAACCTCCTGGAATTATTGGCTGGCTACAGCTTTGCGCATTTTATACATTATTAAGGAAGGGATAAGGAAGATGGAATATTGAGGCATTCCCTATTTTGAGTTAAAAGGAGACCGCAGGAAACATATACGGGAAAATTTATTGAGTACATCCACCCGGGATTTTAAGTTATATTTCCCTTGTAAATGGCAAAATGATTTAGATTAGCTTTATGTATAATCCGCGCACTCGACAGTTTTGGTAGGTCGGAGGTTAGGGCACGTTCGCCTTCAGCCAAACCCTGCCGGTGTCTGGCTTTGTAATCGTGTTTTTTTTTCCTCAGTCGATTTGGGTAGAGTCAGGAGGGGAAATGGAATATTTGCAATTATTTCATTGTATCATGACGTCAATGTTGCGCAAAACGATTGTTCTATTAGTGACATTCCATGTGGAGGCGCAAGCGTCCATTGAGAATTGCTGTTTGATAGCTCAATTTTGAATTGACGTAGTCACATACACACACACAATCACACACAAACAATCACGGTGATATATGAGAAAGAGGTGACCCTTGTTGGTGGACAATCTCTCGTAACTTCTGCGGGACAACGAGAACCCAGACCGATAGAAAAAAAAAAAGTCCCGCGTTCGAATTCCGTGCCGAGCTTTAGAATCGTAACCATTTGTATATAGCGACATGAATGTCATCCTACACGAATTTAATAACCCGTGCGATGGCAATTAATAAGATTGATAGAGTACCCTCTTTGTTTATTCCACTAGTGTAAAAAAAAAATCTTTGTTAAAAAAATGAAGTAATTCATTTTAAAATTGTTTAGTTGAACTTTATTTAGAACGGAATAGAATCAAACGATATTATAATTGATTGTACATGACTACCGAAGCATAAAAGCGGTAGATTCTATTTTAGCTACGGATGTATACGTATCATGTACATATTTGAATAATGACACCTGTACATGTGAATCGAACTTGGGAATTAATGATTAGTGCACTAATGCTTTACCACTGAGTTATACAGGACTTGCCACATTCTTAGATCATTATTCACTCCTCACCTCCATCACAGACTTTGCCTTAAAATTTCAGTGAATAAAGACCTTGATAACGCGTCAATACCTGGATAGCTCTTTGGTAGAACATCGACCCAATAAATTGTAACGATGTTACCACGAATAACAACATCTAACGCATACCACCCAGTAATATGGAATAATAACACTCACCACCACTGGCCTGGCTTCTTTCCGTCCGATGGAGCACTAACACACACTAAGACATCCTCTCCCGTGGGTTGAACAATTTCGACTGAAACGAAACGCTGGTCAGCGCCTCACTCGTCATCGAAGCCCAGCCCACAACAAACAAGGGCTTGACTTGACCGAGATCGTTTCCGGTTCCGCCCTCTGGGATGTTCTGTAAACTTCGAGTGGTTACTGGACTGACCGCTAAGCTTCGAGAGCGCTAGTCTTCTCCCTTCCTTTTGTTCTTTGTTTCCACCCTGCTTTCCCCCTCCTCTGAGAACATCTGTAGTCTGTATTCACTATATAATGGCTTGTATTGTTTACCTCATCACTCATTGCACCACTGGCTTGCATAAAGGTGAAGGCGCCGATATAAACTAGAGCTAGGAAACTTTATTCAAAATTTCTGTTCGGATATAAATAATGAGGGATGCTTTTCAAAATTATTGTTTGGGCTTTCTTTATTATAATCATATTTCATAGATGGGTTTTCTGGTGGGGTTTGACGCGGATGAACCGCGAGTCAATTATATTTGTTTTTAAGGGGAATTAATGATTTCCGTTAATACTGTTTGTGTACTTGTGGCGCGCTCTCATCTCCACTTAGTTCAGCTAAGTGATTACATTGATATTTTTACGAGTTTTAGGGAGGTTATTAAAATAAAGTATGCACGCTTTAATAGCGAAAATTATTATTGTACATATATTAAATTAAAATTGGGTTATCATGTTAGGTTGTATAGATTCTAACGGCGGTTTACGAAACATATTTATACACTTCAAAGTAAATTAAACAATTGAATTATCCATTGTTACTTAACTATATAATTCCACGGCAATTGTTGGAACTTATATATCATAGATTTAACCGCTTTATCTTACTATCCTTGTGTCTGCTTTGACAGAATACATTAATTATTATATATATATTTCAAAGTAAATTTTATGGCTTCGCTATTTAATATATATAGATTGTCGATAATCTCTATCTTATGTATATTATGTATATTTATGATTAAGTTTAATCATATTGAATTTGTGTTTATTGCCAGACTACAAATTCGCTCTCTATGCCATATTTGAAATATATGATGTATCATTATTACCTTTATACCTGACTTAATTCCTTGCTTGTTCTTTACACACGCTTCAGATTATCTGTGGGTGTCACAAAATCAAGGTTCCGGGGTTTGATTTCTATGTTCAGGTGTCATTTTTCACATTTATTAATATTAAAGTTTTTAAATCAAGAGTCAAATCTTAACCTCCTAAAATATATGTATAGCTTACTGGCTTCGGTGAGCACGCAAACTTACCGTACAGCTCTTATAATCCAATTATTTGAGAACGCAAGGCACTGGTTTGAAACCCAGCAAGGTATTATGTGATAATTTTTATCCCTGAACTAATTTCCACTCTCCCTTAACGTATATACGAATACATTCCTTCTAAATTTAATTTTATTCATCCTTAACTTATTATTATTATTTAGCACCACGTCTTACTACCCGTTTGGATTATACGCTTTAAGTACTAATTACATTAAAAGATTAGGAATTGGGAAGGTCGAATCTAGAGGAAGTGATCCTGCATTTGCGTGGAGGGAGAGTGGAAAACCATTTAGTAAAATCCACCCCCAGTTCACCCGACTGAGATTCGAACCTCAATCTCCCCATCCTCAGCAGTCTAGCTCAACACGAATCTAGCGCGTTAGTCAACTACACCACCGAGGCGGGTATTACCTTAGTGAATTTTAATAAACTGGGCGGGTGCAATCAAAATCAACTATTAGCAAATAAACCATAACGTATTATCAAGAATCTAAGTCGGGTGTACTGAGGGTGTTTTTTACATAATGGTTTTCTAATATCCTTTCATGCGAATTTGTATTATTCCTATACATATAACCTTCCTCATCCTTAAAACCATTAGCGTAAAAAGCACATTAGCATGTAGCCCGAATGGGTAGTAAGACTCAGTTATTTATAAAAACACTTTAATAATCTAATTATTTTAGAAATACTATCTCCGATCAGTAAATAGCCTCAGAATGATAAATTATACAAGAGATTATAATTGTGTAATATAAATATACGAAATATAATACATTTAGTTCAAATAGGATTGAAAAATAGGTATTTTATGATATTAATAAAACATTTAAAAAAATTATAAATTACCGAGAGGTGACCTGGCAGTCTAGGGGTAAGGTGTCAGACTTCTGTGCTGGCGGCCGGGGTTCAATCCTCGGTCCCGGCACAGATTTATCTGATTACCAAACCCCTCCTTCTTCTCTGACAAGACATCTTGTGAATGTGGGGAATGCCGGGCCTCCACCGTGGTTCGGATCCCACGTTTAACTGTATGTCTTCCATTTAATCTCACAATCACCCTACCATTACACATTAGCGTACATGCTTATAACCCGAACGGGTAGTAAGACGTGGTGCTAATAATAATAATAATAGTAATAATAATTACCTAGAGTTTAATAGAGCTTATTATTTCTATGGCACAACTTAATTTGATGTAAATTTGTTTGTCTTTGTAGAAGTGTGAAATGTATACAAATTGAACGTTTGTTCCACTTAGTAGATTAACCAAAACATCGCGGCATGGCAGTTTAATTCCCTGACCTTTAGTAATTTAATTGAAAAATATTTCATTATATAAAAGCAAGGTGGTTTTCGAACGGCTCTGGCAGAACCATATGTCTTATTCAAGGATATATCAAACAAAGGTTGTTTCTTTATTAACAAGGAGAGCTTTAGTTCGATTGGAAAACGTATCTAAGGCAGTGATATGCTTCAGAAACTAAGAAAACTTTTAGAAAAAGTGTTATTATTTAGTCTTTTAGAAAATAAAGAAACCGACTCCTATACTATACCGTTGAGATATCTCTATAGATTATTTTGTGGTGCTTCATTTAAAATAAAAACGAACGGAAGTGTAACAAAGGTCACCATAAGCAAAAGATTTGTCGCTTACAACATATTCGTTGTAATTGCTTTCACCTCGGTTGCAGCTAACCTTAAAACGAGACACGGTGTATCTTACCCGGGACTGTCTACCATTTCTAATTTCGAGGATATCTTTCAAGTTGAGTTAACGTTGATTTCAGTGATAAGTTCAATACTTTATAGACTTGTGAATATAAACAAATACATATTTATCCATTCACTCATTTCAGAGGTGGACTTAGGTTTAAGAAGAATAGATATTATTGTGCCCTACGATCCAGTCAGGAAAAATATATCATTATATACTTTTGTAGGCTTCCTACTGTTGATTGTCTGTTACTCTTGTGAAGGTTTTCTATCTGACATATTTCATACGTTTAATACTTTTTACACCGTAGCATGGAGGTTGGCGATTCTTTTCAATTACGTCATTGGTTCCGAGTTTGTAGGACTGGTGTACATGTTAAAAACAAGATTCGAGCTCTTAAACTCGAAAATAAAGGATTTGGATGTTGATAGCTACTACCCCTACTTCAGTGTAGAGTTCTTTCCACCGTTTCCAAATAATTCAAGAAACAAAACTAGTCCTGCTAGTCCTTATAAATCGCCTATAAATGTTATATCTGAGGCTCACGCCTCTCTATGTGACGTCATAGAGCTTATCACTTCTATTTTTTCGGCAATAAACCTGTTTTCTTTCGTCGTCACATTGTTTGTCACCCTTAATCATGTTCATTACTTTGTTATTAGTGAGATTTACTTTGAGTTTCACTCGTGGAGATTAAGGGTTTGGCAAATTGTTTGGCTCATCTATTATGTTGTGAATTTAGTTGCTGCCACTTATATATGCTCTTCTGCTACAAAAGAGGTGAGGAAATAATATTTTTTAATATATAAACCACATCTATTATTTAGGGTAAAGTAATAATTAATATAGAGGGTGACCTGGTGGTATAGGGGTAAGGGGTCAGACTTCTGTGCTGGCGGCCGGGGTTCAATCCTCGGTCCCGGCAAAGATTTATATGGTTACCAAACCCTTCCTTCACCTCTGACAAGACATATTGTGAGTGCGGGGAATGCCAGGCCTCCACCGTGGTTCGGATTCCACTTTAAACTGTAGGTCTTTCATTTCATCCCACAATCACCCTACCATTACAAGTAAAAGTGCGTATAACCAAAACGGGTAGTAATACGCGGTGCTAATAATAATAATAATTAATATAGTGGGGGTAGGGATGAAGAAAGAAGCATTTCAGAGGTAATTACCCTCGTTTGCATGGAAGGAAAGGGGGAGATTATTTATTGGTAAAAAAACCCACCCTCAGTAGACCCAACTGAGATTCAATCGACAATATTTCTGTTATCAGCAGACCAATCCAACACGAAAGGAAAGTAGGTGACATTTGGTCCATAATAGCGGGCTATCCGTTTATTAAATTGGACGACAAAATCATAAATTTGAATCTCGAATACTAATAAAAAAAACCTGTTTCAAAACTCGAATCCAAATTCGAATACTTGGACTTTAAAAAGTACGGTACATTTTATAGTTTGTCAAAAAGGTTTGAACGGCTTTAGCCATAGCTACAGGTAAATACAGATCTGCTTTTTTCAAATTCATGGTTTGAACTCAAGGGCTCATTAAAAGTAAAGATACATCATCATCTCTTGGCCTAACTAATATTCTCACTATAATAATATTTCCTCTTATTGAGAAAATAAAAAACATAATTAGGAGCCGAAGGGAATTATGACTATTTCAAAACGTGAGCTACACTGGTGAAATTATTCTCAAAGTTTCAACTGTCGTTACAGTCATGAGTCAAATAGAGATAATTTATATTCACCTCAAAAGATGAATGTTATAAAGACAGATAAAACAATGTCAATTATGTCATCGACTTGAATCAAACCCGGGAAATGATAAAGGTCTAGCACTGTCCGCGAAAGCCTTGAAAATAGCTCGTGTTTTTATTTCCTTCAAAACTAGACAATGATCCTATATAAATAAGGTTTAACTATACGTATGTTATTGATAAATTTGTAAAATATGGAATCATTAATCATAATTTTACGATGTTCGATTTTTGACCAATTTTACAGGGATCTTCCATTGAAGTCTGGCCTAACAACGAATGCTTGGATCCCCCCCTCCCCCCTCCCTCTCCTGATATATGTTTCAATATAGTGACCAATCAACTATTTGTTTGGTCTGTTTGTGTGTTACGTGATAACTGCAAAATTCGTGGAACAATTACTAATTAAATTTGACAGGGATATTATTTCAACCATAGCCAAATAAAGTGTGTATACAATATTGTAATCAGGCTAATCATTTCAATATGATAGGACACACTCGTGACCTGGCGGTCTAGGGGTAAGGTGTCAGACTTCTGTGCTTGCGGCCGGGGTTCAATCCTTGGTCCCGGCACAGATTTATCTGATTACCAAACCCTTCCTTCACCTCTGACAAGACATCTTGTTAATGTGGGGAATGCCAGACCTCCACCGTGGTTCGGATTCCACGTTAAACTGTAGGTCCTTGATTTCATCTCACAATCACCATACCATTACAAATTAGCGTAAGTGCGTATAACCCGAACGGGTAGTAAGACACGGTACTAATAGTAATAATAATAATAATGACAGCCACACAAAATTTTCTTGTTTAGTATTTAATCTAAAGAGATTATCAGTACCTATGATATTGGTTTTGTAATTTTAAGACAGACTACCAGACTGACATCTTAAACCACGCGAACAAGAGTTTTTCAATTTAATATAGTTTACTTTTGACTATAGTATTAATTTGTTTTCTGTACAACTTGATCACCAAGGAAAAGTTATCGACTTAATTTCCTAGGAGAAATTCAAGGATATATTAAAACGTGAAATTACCTTCCTCGGTGGCGTAGTTAGCTAACGCGCTATTTTCATCTTTGAGCTGGACTGCTGAGGATGGAGATATTGAAGTTTGAATCTCGTTCGGCTGAACTAAAGATGGTTTTTGCTAAATGGTTTTCCCCTCTTCCTCCAAGAAAATGCGGGTTCACGTCCTCTACATTCAATCTTCACAATCACTAATCCATTAGCGTAGTTAGTATTTAAAGCGTATAAACAGAACGGATGTTAAGACGTGGTGCTAAATAAAAGAACAACAACTGGAAATTCAAAGATAAATCTTAAGATTCTAGTTACGATAAGAACAAAACATAATTTTCAAACAAGAAGATGTACTTTGCATTTTTTTGACTGGAGGAAACGAGTTCTACTCTTTGTATAATTAAAAGTACTTAAAAGGGTTAAATGGAGGTATCTGGATTGGGTGGTGATATTCTAACAGTAGTTTTAAGATCATAAAAGTAATTCAAAACTAATAACTAATTTAATTATATTACCCGCCTCGGTGGCGTAGTTGGCTAACGCGCTAGTCGTGTTGAGCTCGATCGCTGAGGACGGGGAGATCGAGGTTCGAATCACGGTCGGGTGAACTGTTTTTATATCCTACATGGTTTTCCACTCTCCCTCCACGCAAATGCGGGTTCACTTCCTCTAATTAAACCTTCCCAATTCCTAATACATTAGCGTAATTAGTACTTGAAACGTATAACTCCAATGGGTAGTAAGACGCGGTGCTAAATATTATTATATTATTATTATATTAATTTAATTTTTTTGATTCTAGGCTCGACAAACCGCGGTTGTAGTCCATAAGAAACTTCTGGTGACAAAAGATAAGGTTGTTAAGGAAGAGGTGAGAAATAATGACACTTTTTTACTTTATCATGATTACTTGGAAAGAAGAGGCGTTGTGAACTTAAAAAACCAATATTTTTATGGGTGTGGACGTTTCATAAGGATAAACGAGGTGTTAGGTCAAATTTCATTGGGTCTCTGCCCCAGGACCCCCCGTGAGTTTTCTTTGCAAGTGGATGTAAACAGATGTAGTTCCAGCGTTGTTATGAACATAACAAATTAAAGTTACCGGTATTGTATTGTATACACCACCCCAACTTTAAAGTTGATCCGTTATTTTGAATTTTTATCGGGGGGTCAAAACTAAAATTGTTAACTCCGGAACTATGCCGTCGATTACAGGCTATAAGTTTACCAAATTTCAAGTTTATAGCTCATCTGGAAGTGGGTAAACATTAATGTCAGTGGGCTAGTGTACCATGTGGCTTTATAGTAGTATAATAAAAATATAGTAGTAATAAGATATAGGACAAACAAGATCATAATTAGTCTATGAAAATAGAAACTCGAAAGTTGAATGTCGCGCTTATAAAAATACACCACCTATCCCTATCTTGAGCTAGCTATATCCAATAAATCTTATTACACCCTATTTCTTCCAATGTCCCATCTACATAAAGGTATTCCTAATGGTCTCATCCCAATGTGTTGGTTCTTATTCTCTCACTTGCACTGCGTCTCCTGCACACCGTTATCTAAGAGACTTGATTAACCCAACAATGTCCTGTTATGAGTACAATTAAGGTTTAAGAAATAAGTATTGATACTCTAATAATATCAATATTTTCTTTTTAATGATAGTATTTTCTACTCGATAGTTTTTTTCTGATACTTTTACTGATATTAGTACTCACATTCAGGTATCGAATTAGTATCAAAAGAAACAACATTTTTACCATATTCTTTCATTCTGGGGCTAATTGTTTACCATGGGACACTATGGAGGAAGAAGAACTGAGAATATCTCAATTCTGACTCATTTTCTGCATAACAACTAAGAAACAACTCTAGCATGTTATCTATTTTAGCTAATAATAATTCATAATCGTTATAATTTTTAGTGTTTGAATAAATATGAAAATTGAAATTATTATTAATAGGTAACAAAACATTTTCCCAAACTAGAATTTCGATTCCGATATTCACGATTATGTATATTTTTCTTCCGATACTTTTAATGAGTACAGTATCAGTACTTGTTTTCGATACCGCATCCATAAGTACAATAATTATGTAAGCTTATACAATCCTCAGGATTTTAATTCCTCTTTAGAGAAGTTATCCTACTACGAACCCTGTTTTAAAATACCTTCGATTGGTTTTAGCCATTTAAGCTAACATATAACGTTTTACACCCATAAAGAACAAATGGTAAAACTATTGTTTTGTATATTATGAGACTTATATTTATTGAAAACTTACTAACCAACAAAATAAATCATCTTTCACAATACCATACATCAAATCATAATTATGATCTACACCTGTCAATTTTATTATATATTACAACTATCAATAGCAATAAAATAACATAATTAATTTCAGAAGACGTGATCAATTTTTTAACAGACCATGGATATTATACTTCACTTCAAGTTTACTGTACTATTATTCCACCAATTTAGATAATACTTTATTAATTTTTCCTATTTTATGACAAGTAGTTTAATATGAGTTTATCTACTTAGATGGATTATGGTTTTTTTTTCAACTTTTCCAGCTAATTATGTTCTCCAGACAGCTGCTTCATTACAAGGCTCAGTTCAGCGTATGTGGTTTCTTTAATATTGATAACACACTTCTTTTCACGGTAAGTAGATCTTCTCAGCTTTCAATTGACAGTAATCTCTTCGTTTTAAGTCTTAAAACTAATAAAGTATTAAATATAAGTTTATTTAAAATAATAATTATTGTATAAATGGAAAAAAATTAGGATTTACCATTTTAATTCGTTATGATTTTTGACAGAAATATTCCTTAAAACTGAATTAAATCAAGTGTTAAATAAGACAGCTTGGGTATGGGAAATTAAGTTTGGACCTATGGAATCACGTGCCAATGCTGTACCAATAAAACTTTTGGCTTATTTCATAACTAAAGCCATTTTTTAATAGTTTTCGTGTTGAGTATAGTTGTGGTAGGGATTGCAAGTGTTTGCTACTCATTTATTAATACACAATCCACTTTGATTCATACCAGGATTATTATAGCATATATTTTATTTATTCATGACAAGTTCATAAGAACAAGAACTATGTTCAATCATTTGTCGTTGTCATAAAAACGTATATATTATTTTATAAACGGTTTTTTTATTATTTTAGTATACAAGCTCATAATATTTTATTTGTTATCGTCAATTTGAGATATCTTACGGAATTTTAATAAAATTTTTGGAATTTTTTTAAATTCATTAACTTCGGTTTTTTTTCGATTTTATAGAAATAAGATACACATCCCTGGTGATATAGTGCAACTAAGCTGGAGAGGGTTGTGTTGGGTGGGGGTAGTTAGTAAGTATATATATATTATATATATATATACATGTATATGTATATATTATTTTTATATTTAACGGCATATAAGTGTTTTGCTGTTTAAAGGATTTTCATTGTGTCTTACATCTGTGAGTGCCTGTTTAATTTAGCTGTGTGAATATGTTATTATCTTTTTGGCATTTTCTAAAATATTTTAATTTATATTCTAGAATTATTAGCTCATTATATAATTAACTTTTTGATAATTTTAGGTCATAAAAATCTGAATCATGTTAATAACTGACAGTATTTTGCTATACAATTTACATTTTAGTTCACGAGTATCACAAAAAATGAGTCCACATGATTGGTACTGATAGCTTAATCAAATTCAACTAAGTGAAATATTACACATCAAGTGTACTTTGGCACCAATTTAAAGATTAAATAAAATTAGTTTTCTTTCTACGAGACCAGCCGGGATGAGTCAGTGGTAGACCATTGGTCCACAAATCCAGTTCATGTATAGTTTGCGATTTTTCACTATTTCACATTTTTTTTATGTATTAACATGCATTTTCCGTACCAGCAAAATATATAATCACCCACAGCGATATCCACGAGGACTACCGCGCTAGTATCACAGTATACTATACTAGCGATGATGGGGAGATCAAGGTTCTAATCCTGGTTGGATGTACTAAGGGTGTTCTTTTCCAAATTGGGTTTTCCACCCTTCTTTCACACAAATATGGTTAGACTTTCTCTAAATATAAACTTCATAAACCTTAAACCACTAGCGTAAAGAGTGTACAAGTGTATAACCGGAACCGGTAGTAAGACGCGGTGTTAAATATATATAAGCACACGACTTATAGTATAGCTTTAATTTATAAAATAAACAAAACACAGCTTTCATCCGCCATTTCATCATTTTGAATAGGAAAACACAAATATAAATAATTATATATTTTTTAAAGTCATGGCGGGTATTTGAACTCGGAACCCTTAGTTCCGTGTTACTACTAATTGAGCTAGATTGTACGTGTCCAATAATTGAATTCCTTTCTAATATAAGTATTTATCCATTAGCAAACCATAACCTATCAATCTGTGTTACCTATGAACATCAATTGTGTGGCTTAAATAAAGACAAAATAATTTTAAAGTAACCTTTGTTGAGGTTTTGAATAGTTCTGAGAGGCCTATACATTCACCAGTGATCACAATCTGACTCAACTCAAAAGCTAGTGAAAAATTGCCCTGAATACCAGATAAACCGGAATAGTTAAGTAGTAATGCATGGGAACGCAAATACAAATACCCTAGAGTTAATTTTCATCCTCAAGGTTTTATTTTTTCCTGAATTAAATTTTAACTCTAATTACTATAATGGTGAGGTCAAATCAATCACAAAGTATAATTTAACTTCTATGTGTACTAAAATATTGTTAGATTATTTATCATTAAAATTAACAGTAATACTATAAATGGTTATTACTAGACTTATTCATACCGATTCAGAAAAGCAATGTGTTTATTTTTTTATATTTTAGAGACTTCTCTATTTATATTACCAACCCACTCTCTGGCATTAAGTAGATTTAAAGTTCATGGCCACCAGTACGTAAGGTATTCAATAAATCATATCTTGAGAAACATCTATCTAAACATTAACCATTAACCAACTTCCTTCCAATCCATTTTCTTCACTGTGTAATAAGATATCAATAAATTATTTATGTCCCTACGCACAGCTGTAGTAAAGTTTAATAATATAGCTTTAATACAAGTCTAAAAAAAATTAAGTCAACCTATGTTCTAAATCAAATAAATATTTATCATTTATTGACCTGTAACTTGTTTCAGTTTGTCAGCACAGTTACTACATGTTTGGTGTTTCTTCTACAGTTTCAAGATCAGGTTAAGTAATAGTGACATCTAGCTGTTTTGAGGTTATTTCAAATCAAGAAAATCTAGAATGTTGCACCTTAATTTACCACTACTGCGTGGGAAAATGATTTATCAAATTCCAGAAGGGCCCGCGAAGATTAAAAATAACTCAGCATGAACGTGGAAAGTTATTTTTTTCAACGTTTTTAGAGTGAAAAAACATTGGTTTTATTTAAAAAAAAACACTTGAGCCAAATCCTTCAAAACAAACTCACGAAGATATTTGATTCAAAAAATGAACCAAGATTTATTGAAATGAATTATGAAGAGTTAAATAAGGTATTCTACAATAAAGAAGACACTTAAATGACCAAACTGGTACAATGTTTTATAACTTTCAGATTTTGTATAGAAGCCTATTTACTCATCGAAGTTTACAAACTTTGTTCGGAAAATGTGTAATTGTATTAATAAAATGTTTCCTATTGCCCACAAAATGGCTGTCACATTGTTTGCAAACAGTTAAACAAACATTGTTTAGTGGCAGTATTTTATTACTAATAAAATAAATACCGTTATTTTTATCTATTTAAAATTACTTCCTAAGCTCCCTATAAATCTGTTCACAAACGACCCTTAGCTTATTTTAAATCTAACTATCACTGAGACCTTTTCATCTATTTCATTTAAAACATTTTTTGCCACGTCATTTTTCTAGTCTTCATACACAATCCACAACATTCCCACAAGAGTGTAATGGTATGAAATATGTCTATAAATTTAGGAATTTGGTCAACTATCCACGACATGAAAAACTAGAAGGGAACAATCAGAGACTGAAGTGCTGATAATTACTGATAATTACTGGCCCAACTTGCTTGTCATCACCACAATGTTTGCAAACACGTCAAGGCACGCTAACTTTATTTTATTGTGACCAATTTGAAATAGATTACAATATGATTGCTTCCTCTTTGAGAAATGAAAATAAAACACACCGAATGGTTTCGAACATATTGCAAATTTTTTTTTAACTCTTTAAAAACAAACATTAAATTAAACTCATTTGTATATGATTACAAACATATATTCCATCAACGATGTATAACTAAGTACTTACTATGCTTTAGAGAATTTCTACTAAAACTCAACCTTATAGTGGGATGGAAGTGGATTCCAGAAAAAGACCATCTTTTTTTAATTCTTATAGCAAACTTTTTTACTCAGAATAAACAAAATATTGCTCCATTACAAAAATAAAGTTTAATTTTCTTCACATGTTTAATTCAAGAGTTCCTGAGTAGATACCATGAGCATAGTGGCATTATCTAACAACATTTTTAAATGAAGAGAAAAAGTTGTCATTAAATTCCAGAACACACTTAATAGATATTAAAGAAATATTTGAAATCGCCATGTGAAGAAAATTAAGCTCTTGTGTTTGTACTGGACCAATATTTTATTTATTTTGGCCAAAAAAGTTCTGCCATAAAAAGTGCAAGAAAACACTGTCTCTTTCTCTAGTACCCTTCCGTCCAGCCTTAAGTAAGCCAGCCTACTTGAACAGAGATAATCACAATCTTGTATTATTTACATAAATAGTAACTCAGAGCTAATCATTAAAACCACCAAAAGGAACCTTAATTATCTCAAATTTCCTGCTATTACTCCATTAAAAAAATTCTTGATTCGTTTGAAGTATGTTTGATCAATCTTTATTAATTTAAATATTGTGTAATTTCCCTTTAAATATGGTTAGACTAATTTAACTCTACATTTTCACACAACTTTTTCAAACTTAATTAAAAGGCGCGGATTTTTATTTATATATGGGCATGCCAATAAACGTTTTCTTCATTTCAGAATGAATGTTATTTTTAAATTCTAAACACCCTTCTATTAATTCGTGATTTAACTGCATCTGAAATATATATCAGTGCTCCAGAAGTTAGTATTGTTAATCATGAAAATGGTCTGTCGTTAAAAGAATATAGGAAATTATTAAATAAGTTGACGAGTGGCATGCCGTTCAGTTGTAAATAAACATTGGTAATGAGTCAACATAATCTATTATAATTATTACCACCACGTCTTACTACCCATTCGGGTTATATGCACTTACGCTAATGTGTGATGGTAGGGTTACTGTGAGATGAAATGAAGGACCTACAGTTTAACGTGGAATCCGAACCTTGGTGGAGGCCTGGCATTCCCCACATTCACAAGATGTCTTGTCAGAGGTGAAGGAAGGGTTTGGTAATCAGATAAATCTGTGCCGGGACCGAGGATTGAACCC
>CABEEJ010004150.1:35106-69155 GCA_901482245.1 Timema douglasi
TGCCAAATACTATAAAGTTGTTCCTTTTAACAAGAAACAACACAGTTGTTCCTTTAACAGGAAAGATGGTATAAAAATATATATTTTAGTGGTGAAATCCTTTTCACATTGTTTTTGAGAAGCGCGTGTTTCTTCATGGATGAATCATAATAGGATACTTAACCTATATTACTTTAAATAAAGATTACCTTCATCCATGACTTTTTACATAATTTAGATTAATCCAAACCAATATCATTACAACATCCATACCCTGCTTCAAAATCTTAAACCATACCCTGTTCAAAACCACCCCCTTCACTCTCCTAAACAGCCCTATCTATACCCCCGTAGGCCCCAGTAAGCAGTTTACCACACACTCCTTTAAAGATCCAATCCAAATTACCCATCTCCAAAATTCATACCAATACCCTAATTCAAAACCAAACCTTTCCCCCTCCTTAACATCTTTAAATATTCTACAGTGGAGTCCCATCAACCATTCACCACAATCTCCCACACACATCCATTTTCCATCTCAAAAATCTACGCCAATACCCTATTCAAAACAACCCCTTTCTTCCTCTTAGACAACTATATCACCTCAACCATTGTCCACCCCTAAGTCTTACACCTTTTACCCCTCTCCCTCACATATACTCACTCACTCTCCAACATATACACCCCCAAACACACCCTTCCTAATCTTAAGCACCCCTTGCCAAACAAACACAGCCATATATGAAGACAATGGTTGGACTTAGGTCACTCATGCTATTCACCAGTTAATATTTAACTGCTCTGACTTGAAGATTACTTGGGAGACGAGTACTTCAACTTCCCACGTTCCCAAATACAATGTACTCTCTTAGAAAATAAAAACCGACGGAGAAATGAGAGAAAATTGTCTTGTTCTAGAAACAAGTGGAGAAGGTTTCATGTACCTTTACCGCTCTTGCTCCACGCATCTCATAGCTTCACTTCTCTTTGAACGGAGAGAAAACGAGAAGACCGGGAATATTGTGTCGTGGCATTTAGCCAAGTAGTGCTGAGGGCTGTGCAGCGTTCAGTCGTGAGATTCTCTGTTAGTCCTTTGTATACATTGCCATAGTAATGATAGAACACACATTACTATATTTAGGTATGTTATTTTTTCAAGATATTTTTATTTCAATTTTTTTGTTTAAAAAATATTACGTGTGAAGATTTATTTACACGTTGGTTAAATATATAGAGCATAATCTGCTTGAAAGTCATAACAATTCACACGCTAATAGAAATGAATGTATGTTAACCCATTATGCTTATAAAAATTATTATTATTATTATTAGCACCGCGTCTTACTACCCGTTCGGGTTATACGCACTTACGCTAATGTGTAATGGTAGGGTGATTGTGAGATGAGATGGAGGACCTACAGTTTAACGTGGAATCCGAACCACGGTGGAGGCCTGGCATTCCCCACATTCACAAGATGTCTTGTCAGAGGTGAAGGAAGGGTTTGGTAATCAGATAAATCTATGCCGGGACCGAGGATTGAACCCCGGACCCCCAGCATTGAAGTCTGACACCTTACCCCTAGACCGCCAGGTCACCGCGTTTAAAAGTAACCTATAAATAGCTGGATAATAAATTTTAATATTTTATAGTTGATAAACAAAACTTATAAGAAAGACCACAGGTTATCCACAAAAACACAGGTAAACTGTCTTTAAAATTGAACCTGACTCATTCTTAACCCATCAAAACAATTAGTACACATGTTTATAATCTTATTTCCCCGTGGCCATACCTTGAGCTAGTCTTATTCAGTCCACTTCATTACATCTTATCTATCTTGAGTTATTTATTTCCAGTCAACCTCATTAAACCTAATCTCTATTTTGAACAAGTTCCATCCAGTTCACCTTATCTCTACCTTGAGATAGTTATATAAAGTCAATCTTATTACACCCTATCCATTCCGCCTCAGTGAGCTAGTTTTATCCATTTCCCTTCATTACATTATATTTCTTTCATATATCTTCTAAATTTATCCTTCCATCCGCATCTAGCTATTTACACTGTTATCATCACATTAGTTTTGCAGTTTAACGCAATCTAAACGAATAAATTTCCCTTAAAATAAGTTTGTGTATATACCACAAACAAATTAAATATTTATTTGTGCCTGTTGTTTTAAATAATCCACATTAGTTAAAAAAAAATGATTTATGTAGAATAGATTTAAATATAATAAATTTCCTAAAAACACTTTTTCTTATATAAGTGGGGCCATGAACATTTGAGTTCCTAATACCGTAGAGTAAGTAATTAATTAAACACACCATATAGGCTCTAATAAAATAAGGACTAGTTTTAAGTAACAGGAGTACCTGTGCTAATTACAAACGAGCTAAGAAATACCTCACTTTATTACCACTATGTAACTTCGAAAATATGGAAATGTTTTTGAATGCACTGTTTGAACAAATCTTGACAGGATCTATTAATTTTTAAAGTACAGTTCATCCATATTTTATCATTAAAACATTATGTAAACATCACATAAAAGTTTAGAATTTAAAATAATACATAATCCTTTTTGTCAGATGTTTGAATCTTATATATATATATATAATGGAAAAGAGTGGAAGTTTCAAAGTAATAACCATTTTGGTAATAAGCAGTAAATTAAGTTCATACCATGGTATAATAGAATTATCATTTTCTTCTCGTACCTTTTTGTAATTTGAGGATTCCAGATTTTATTTTAAACACTATGTATAAAAAAAAAAGTCATCTAAAGAGAGGGAAGAGATCACGAATAGAATTGCGTTGAAAAGTAAAAAAAAAAAAGGTGTGAAAAAACTAGGTTAAAATGTAAATTTTTTGAGAAGAATGTCTTCTCGTGTCTTCCGAATGAAGATTACAAACGAAACAACTAATGGAAGTCCCAGCCCCCAAAGTTTTCTTGACTTGTCTACGAAAAAAAAACTTGACAACTTGTTTCGGTTGTCTCTTTTATACATAAAATCCTCTCTCTAGTATATATATATATATATATATATATATACTTATCTTTGAAAGAGCGTGTTCTATGAGAACCAGGAAAAAACAACCTGCAATATTTTCCTCAACTTAAAAAAAAGAAAAAGGCGTTCATTTTACTTTTGTGTCATGCAAATGCGATGCAAATAAAGAATTGCCACTGAAATTAAAACTACTTGATAAAAAAAGTAAAAAATACGTTTGTTGTAGGGAAGTAAAAAAATGGTAAGGTGTGTTGAGGAATGTTTTGTTTTAATTCAAGGCATGTAAATTGAAGTTTTAAATGGGTACTATATTAAGCGATATATTTTATTAAATGAAAGAAGCAAATGGATACAAGCTACAAGTGTTATTTATAACTTTTAAATACAATCTATTTTAAATGTGATGGCCTTCGTTAACAAATATTCCTTAGCTAAGAATATAACAATAAGATAACCTTTAATACCAGAAAGAAAAATTAGAGACTTTCTTATGATAATAGGATGATAAACCCTTTTTGTGATGTTGGTGAAAGGCTGAGGAGAAACCTTCAGGATATATCCCTGTTCTTCCAGGATCAGATAAGGAATAATTCTAAATAATAAACAGGGTTAGGCTAGGGTCATTTTCTATAGTGAGAAGGGCAAGTTTGAATCAGAAGGAAAGTCAAAGATATGGGTTTTATTGCCAATACATCATATTACACTTAAATTTTAAGCCATCCATATTAATAATAAAAGCATGTCTGGCCTACATCATTCTGTAGCTCACGTTGTGGAAATATTAGCCAATACTAATGTACCGTTGCCCAGGGAAGGCCCAAATGTATTAATCGTACATCCTTTTCATGGAGGCTCTTTCCATATCTCGATGAGTTTAGAGGATGATGGTGGTGAATATGAATGGGTGAAGATAATAAATATATTGAAACCTAGTTAAAACTTATCCATACAAATCCTCGTAACGGTGGGATTAATCTACTTTGAGAAAAATCCCTCAATGCCAACCGGGAATCAAGCCCGAAACCTCTAAATCTGCATCTAGGCCTCTAAACACTATACCACAAGGCTAGGTTAAAACATCCATTAGCTGCATCTATAACCTTTTATACGGATATATCTATATTTATTTAAGCTTATATCACCCCTCTCTTTAAACCTAGAGCCGTGGGCCTATGGATCTGTCAGGATGTGCTATGGACGAGGACAGGGGAAGTGATTTGGTAGGACTGTGGGGGTTCATGATTGACATTGGAATTGGATTGTTAAGGTTTATATTAGTACTACTATCTATATTACAAATTTGATGTTGGTAGTGATATAAGTATGAAAGAACCCAAATAATATTCGGAAGCTTGTGATAAAACGAGGTGTTGCTAAGATCAACCAATGGCCTGTATGACCCCTAGGTGGTCCCTACACGGTTTCTGAAACTCTGTATCCTGTGTTAGAGTTGTAGCCCTCTGCCATAAATCCTGATGAACCGGCGTCCTAGCCCACGTAGTCTCGAATCGGGCAGAGTGACCCCTAGACTGCGGGGTGGTCTAGTCAGTCCCGATGGCTGGATCCCCAACGTTTTATCCCGCCCCTTGGCCTGGTTTCTGACTAAGGAACGCTGACAATATTTATGTGGTCAGCTCCTTTATTATATATTGTTTTAAATGCTAGTAATCACAACCTGCAACGCTCGTTTCATCATTGGTAATCCATAACACACAATATTATACAAATATGCCTTCCAATTATTTAGGCTGTGAGTCGACACTTAGATTAAAGTTATTACCTAATCATTAGTCTGTCTTAAAAAATACTGTTTAATAGCTGTTATAAAAATGATTATAAGTGAAAATATGTCGTATTTATCAAGGTATTCCAGTTTGTTCAACATAAATTGAAGTTATTTTCTTTCATAGAAATGTTAAACATATTTTAGGCCATTGGACCTCTCAAAGTTGCTCCTTAGAAATTAAACACTTACCCTCCTCTCCCTGATCCTCCCCTCCTCCCCCGCAACAAAAAGTTACCCATTTTGAACAATCTAAGTATAATTATATCACTGTATTTTTAAATATTTTAAACCAATCAAAATATGGGGTTTGGACTATTTGTGGACAGAATTATAACTTTCGTTTATGCATAAATTATCTAACATAATCTAACTAAGCCTAACCAGCAAACATATTCCTTTTTAAAAAAAATTATAGCTTATCATAGCCTAATTTAGCATTACTATCATGTGATATAAGTTCATTTTTACAAACCTAGACTGACGTACCATAACAGATTGAATAGCCACTGGTTATAGAAACACGTTTGATAAGTAAACAAACACACAAAGCAGGCTTAAATGGTGCTTTCACAACCACGCCAAACGTCCCACGATCAACTTGTTACAAACGGCCAGTTTATTTCAGTTAGGATTACCCAAGAATGCTCCAAACTACCAAAGCACGTTGAGGTTTAAGCGATGAAAAGTCAACCTTTGATATCGACTTCAACATTTCAAAGCTAAGCACAACCCTAGGACAAAGATATAATTCGTTCGACTTCTCTGTGGCTTATAACTTAAGCCAAAAGTTGTAGACCTGAGTTTATTGTCGGGATAATGTACCGGCCTTAACCTGGATAAAAGGTAAGATTTATTTTTTGTAATTACGTTTAATAAAGTTGATATTTTATACCATATTTTATCACCGGTAAGGGCTACCTTCATAGTTACAATAATGAATTAAGAATAAAGAGGTAGCCATTAATTGTGGCCACCATATGATATAAATAGTAGCTTTTGCAATTTCACTTCTAATGACAGCGATAATATTGATCAAATTCAGGTCGTCTGTACTGAAGGTGGATTTCCTAAATGATTTTCCACTCTCCCTGCATGCAAATAGGTGTACACTTAATATAAATTAAACCTCATACAACTCTAACCTTTAAACGCTATTATATTTATTATTATTATTATTATTATTATTAGCACCGCGTCTTACTACCCGTTCGGGCTATACGCACTTACGCTAATGTGTAATGGTAGGGTGATTGTGAGATGAAATGGAGGACCTACAGTTTAACGTGGAATCCGAACCACGGTGGAGGCCTGGCATTCCCCACATTCACAAGATGTCTTGTCAGAGGTGAAGGAAGAGTTTGGTAATCAGATAAATCTGTGCCGGGACCGAGGTTTGAACCCCGGACCCCCCCCAACACAGAAGTCTGACACCTTACCCCTAGACCGCCAGGTCACCTATAAGCGAGTAAAATAGGCTATATTTTAATTTGAAAATTTAATTTATTCCTCATAAAAATGTCGATAGTTCTACACAAGGTATGAAAAATGCTGCAAAAACTATTGGTATTACATAAAAAATACTATACATATTGAACGTTCTTACTAATTTGAACAAAAAAGTCCGCGAGACAATATATGTAATTATTATAGTTATGTTACAATAAACGTTTTTTGTTGAAATTAGTCAACTAAAACACGGGTGCGAACAAAAAGTGATTATATCTGTACCATGATATGAATCCATATCCAAATCAATTATTTAATTAAAACCTTTATATTACCGTCATCGGCAGTCCAGTCTACTGCAAGAGCGTTGTGTTAGACCACGCAACCACTGAAGCGAGTGTGATGGGTAGCTAGTGTATAATATAGAATTAACATGAGAGGGGCGCCTTAGATCCTGTGACCACCAAAGTAGGTAATATATATTTTAGAATTCTTGCCTTTTATAGAACTATTCTCTGTCATTTTAGAAAATGTAGACGTTAAACCAATGTAATTAAAGAATCAAGTAAATAAAATGAATATAGTTGTCTAGGTTCTAATACTGTTCACTTTTAATTAATTTTATAAAATTAATATAGCTCTACAGGCAGTATTGCTTACATAATTGGCTTCTGATTTATCTTAAAAAAATATGGCTAGCAACGGTCTAAAATACACTCGGGAAATTTCTTATTTCTGTTTAATGAGACAAAAAAAAAAACTTTCAGACAATTCGAATTGGTGATTTGGAAGTAAAATAGATAGTAATTATTTTATTTGAGCTCTTTGTTTACTATACTTCAGTCAAATAAAAGTTTCGTCTCTAGGGAAAACATTTTTAATTGTGTAGCAAGTCTTAAAAAATAAAAAGTCGAGATAGAAGAGGGTTAACGCATGGCAGCTAGAAGATTGTTTGTATTCTAATAGAGAAAAAGATGGTGATGTAGAGAATGTAAATAAATAATAGAATTAGAGAGAAAGTTAGATTTGAAAAATGGGATCGATGATAAATTTAAGAAAAAAAGATTCAGTAACATTTGAGAGGATTCGAGATTATATCATGACGGCAGCTTTGACAAAAAATTATTTTATACTGTTTTATAGACAAGATGATTTTAATTAGTGTTCAATAATTTAGGGGTGTATTCTTATCAACCAGACACTAAGAAATAATCATTACATGGGTCTAGAAACCTTTAGTTTTAGAGTTATTTTAACGTTTTCCT
Source organism: Timema douglasi (assembly GCA_901482245.1). NCBI lineage: Eukaryota > Metazoa > Arthropoda > Insecta > Phasmatodea > Timematidae > Timema > Timema douglasi. The sequence goes on from CABEEJ010004150.1 coordinate 42,598, forward strand.
CAAATATGGATTGCTTGTGGGGGAGCCATTGAATGGCCTGTTGAATAAACAGATCTGAACCTGTGGATTTTTATATTTGCAGACATTTAAAGTCCATTGTTTACTCAAATATTTCGCCTGGTATTTTTTATTTTTGCAGACATTTAAAGTCCATTTATTACTAAACTACTTCGCCTGGTATTTTTATCTTTGCAGACATTTAAAGTCCATTGTTTACTCAACTACTTCGACTGGTATTTATTATCTTTGTGGACATTTAAAGTCAATTGTTTACTCAACTACTTCGACTGGTATTTATTATCTTTGTGGACATTTAAAGTCAATTGTTTATTCAACTACTTCGACTGGTATTTATTATCTTTGTGGACATTTAAAGTCAATTGTTTATTCAACTATTTTGCCTGTTATTTTTTATCTTGGTGTAAATTTAAAGTACAGTGTTTACTAAACTACTTCGCCTGGTATTTTTATCTTTGTGGATATTTATTTAATGTCCATTGTTTACTCAACTACTTTGCCTGGTATTTTTTATCTTTGTGGAAATTTAAAGTCCATTGTTTACTCAACTATTTTGCCTGTTATTTATTATCTTTGCGGACATTTAAAGTCCATTGTTTACTCAACTACTTTGACTGGTATTTTTATCTTTGCAGACATTTAAAGTCCAAGTAGTTTCCAAGGCATGACTTATGGTGTCTTATTTAGTTTTGTGACCAAATAGTATGTTTCACAAGAACATATTTTTTTTTTGTTGTAAATACGCCATCAGCTTTAGTTTGAGATACTTGTAGAAATTTAAATTTTTCTTCTTAGAATTATTTCTTCGTTAACATGTAGCTTGCGAGAAACAATTTTGTGCCACGATATTGGTTGGTTTTGCTGATTCAGGTGAATCAATTAAAAAAAATTATTTTGAAACTTCTTGACACCGTTCTTATGCACGCTGGGCGGTTAAATATGTTTCTGATTTAGGCTTAAGTGTATTATGTTTCCATCTCATTACAAAAAAATACTAACGTTAAAGATTTTTGAATGTTTCTTTTTCACTGACACCACTGGAATGGACATATTAAATATTAATGGTAGGCCAACCGTACAAACACAAAGCAAGATATTAAATTACACATTTAGACATAACAATAATGGACGTGAACGCTAAATGGTTACTGATCAGCTCACATGGAGAGGTCCCACAGCTTAGTCATGGAAAGGGGTGGGGTGTCACTTTTATTATTATTATTATTATTAGCACCGTGTCTTACTACCCGTTCGGGTTGTACGCACTTACGCTAATGTGTAATGGTAGGGTGATTACGTGGGATCCGAACCACGGTGGAGGACTGGCATTCCCCACATTCACAAGATGTCTTGTCAGAGGTGAAGGAAGGGTTTGGTAATCAAATGAATCTTTGCCGTGACCGAGGATTGAACCCCGGCCGCCAGCACAGAAGTCCAACACCTTACCGCTAGACCACCAGGTCACCTTCACTTCTATCACAATAGCTCGAAATCATAAAATTATTTTTGTTTACTTAGCTCAGCTTAATTCTTTATTATTAATAGCACGACTTAAACAAATATTCGCGCAAAATAAGTAATTCCGCTTGAGGTCTGATACATTTTTTTTAAACTTAAAATTAAAGATTTTTGAAGTTTTACAAGATAACGAAAGGAGATATCCAAAAATGGATAATAATTCATTTTAAAGAATATTTTATGATCTTATTGGTAAAAAAAAAGAATTAATGAAATCGGATAAGTGGTTACTGAAATAAGGACTTCAATGGGACCTGACCCTTCTGCCATCTTTAATGGCGGCCAAAGGGAAGCCCGACCACAAGAGTTGGTGGCCCCCTGTGTTTTCACATTGTTTAAGGTGTCACTAATACGAATCAAAAGATAAACTGGTCTCGAAGGGTTTTGCATACCCATGTTCCATTACGGCCTGCTCTAATAGTCCATATCTCCAATCGTTCTAGTTTTCATATAGTTTATAATGAATATAAAATATTTTATTTTAATATTTAAAGTAATAATTCAAGGACTTCATATTCATTAATATAAATGGGTGGTTAAATAAATCTAGAGAATGTCAAAATATTAATTTAAAAAAAGGAAGCTTTTTCCTTACACTTATTCCCTCTTTCACCCTCGTTCCCAATAATTATATTTAGTATCATTGAGAGGGTGTGAATGGAGCGAAAGAAGATGCTAAAATATGAAGGTAGAGTGTGTGGATCAAAATGAAGGGCTAGACCATGCAATACATAGTTAAATGTGGTAAAAGAATGTGTGAAAAAGTTAAAAATTAATAGTTTTAAGAATAAAATAATATACATGACTCAGTGTAAGGATGTCGTCGAAGCGAAGGGAAAATACAATGTTAGGGAAGTGTGAAAAAGTTAAATGAGGATTGATTAAGTACTGAATTTTTTTTAGGCTATATGCGTGGTTTCTTACATACCCCGTGAAGAAATGGCGTGCTTAATTATGTATGTGTGTATGTCAACTTTCAGTTTGCTTGGTTGTAATTATTTTTGGTATTATCTGTCAACTGTTCAAAATGGCTCAGCGCTAGTAATAGGTAAACTATTATCAGACTTAAGCCTCTTGTACGGTTACTAAACGAGCATTGATCTGTCAATCAAACTATCTGGAACGGGGAAAGGATAAGCGATCGGGGGTTCTCGGTTCGATTCTTCTTCCACCGGATATTTCCCAGATCAAAGTTCTGATCCAGATTATTAGAGCAGAAATTGCGAGTGGCAGTGAGATTGGTACCGCAATTATAGGTATTTGTACGGTAGACTGATTACGTTGATTACATAGAACTACGATTAGTCTTACTCTGGACTTAAGTCTTTAAGAGCCTATATTTCCCTACGGATAACACATAACTTATGTGTTAAATACAGTTTGAATCAGACATCACTCCTTGGTTAGTGTTGGGTAAACTAATTAAGTAAAAACCTGAAATAGTTTAATTGAAAAAGTAATATATTTAAAAATAAATGGTAAGGGTGTTTTAATAAATATCATACTTATAATTCGTATAGAAACATATTATTTGTTCTGTGAATTCTATATTCTCCATTTCCCAAATATCTTTTAAAAAATATAAATTTTGGACTATATCTCGAAAAATATTGTTTTTATAAAATATTCCTTTAAATAAAGGTTTTAAGAAACATGAAAACAAAGTAATTCTGTATCTCAAAAAGTGGTGAAGATATATTTTTTTTAATTTGGAAATTTCCACTTAATTATAGTTTATTTTAAGTTATTTTCTAATGAAAATGAGATGAACCATATTTTATATGGTTTGCAGCGCTTAGATAGAATATCGTTAAAGCTAGTTTATAGAAATTTCACTTTTTTCACTCTTTTACCTAATATATAAGATACCCTTAATTTTAGGGTTGGATGGATATTTAAATAAATACCTTTGGGAAACCTTTGAAAACCCTGGACAGCAAGTTTTTGCTCAATTGTTAAAATGGCTTTAGCAATAGTCCTGAACAGACAAACACATGGTTTTGAAAATGCCGCATTTTTTGAATAAGATGGTCATGAAACTTCAACATCCATCTATGCTTTTAATTAGATTTTTTTTTACTATCACAATAATCTGTTTCTAAGGAGTTGATAGAATTTACAACTACTAAAACATTTTTTTTTTATGCTATTAGAAACTTTTGATCTGATTCTAATTATGATGTTATCCAGTTAGAGAAAACAATGTATTAAATATACTCTCCCGGTTAGTCAAAAGTGAGATAATTGGCCCAATGGTGTAGTGGTCAGTGCATGGATCCCGCGTTAAAAGGTACTTTAAATAAGAAGAAATTTCCGAGAATTTAACCGAGGATCGAATCTTGGTCGGGTATATAGATGGTATTTTTTTTCAATCAATTTTTCTATCTCCCTCCACTCAAATTAGGTATAATTCCTCTAATTATAGGCTTCCTCCTTTTTTTAGATATTATAATTACTACTCAATCGTATAACCTAAGTGAGAAGAAAGACGCAGTATTAAAAAAAACTCTATTAAATCATTCTTTCAATTTAATCCTATCGGTTAAACCCATTGAGTAGAATCATTTGTTGTTCATGCACCCAAAAAAACACGTTCAATACGTATATCTCTCACATTTAATCACAATGGATGAACTTTGAAATGTTTCGAGCAATAAAAACTGAATAGAGAAGATTGAATGGATACGCTCTCCAACATACACGTTACAAGTGGTTTTAAGTTCCGTTAAGATCAGTGAAAGTATTTTTCTTTTATTTTCTTTATCTATATGATGCTTGTCTCGTTTTAAAGAAGAAGAGAACTCAACCATTAAGATAATTGAGGTTTGAGATTCTAGCTCCGAGTTAAAAAAGAAATACACTATAAAGTCTGCTTCTAAACAGGAAGTACAAGACTGTATAGAATAATTCAGAGCTTCAAGATGTTTCGTGGTGGAGACGCATTATTTGAGGTTAAGTTTATTTCGACAATAAACTAACGTATTGGGTAGAAATACGATGTATAATACGACTATTTGAAAAAGTTAGAATCTTATCTTTTGTTGTTCCACTATGACGTAGCATCCATGGATTATAAGATTGTGTTATATTGTGTTTTTTTTAATCACCGCATCCCACTACTTATTCAGTTTATATATATATATATAAACCCACGAGTATATATATATATATATATATAAACACACGAGTATATATATATATACACACACGAGTATATACATATACACACACGAGTATATATATATATACACACGAGTATATATATATATACACACAAAAGTATATATATATACACACACACGAGTATATATATATATATATATACACACACATGAGTATATATATATACTCGTGTATATATGTATGTGAGTATATGATAATTACTCTAAAGGGGTAGGAAATCCACACTTATTTGGTTGGATGGATAGTAAGAACCATTTAGGAAACTCGGCTCTTAAAATATGTGTCCAGAATTCATTCCGGTTCATCAGCTCGTAAGTCAAAAACGAGAGCTATGTCTTAGACCATTCAGCCACTGAAGCGTTTCTCATATAATGTATTATAGTTTATTGTAAAATATTCAAAAATTAGTCATCAATAAACAAATTTGAAATAAACTTCCCTATCATAAGCATTTATTTAATACAAGCTACAATCTAAAATTCTCACAGGTTACCTATTTTGAGCAGAATCACTACTAGTAACAAAACATTATTAGTTAATAGATTATATTTTAAATGCATTTCTCTCCAAAATTTAATCATACACAGGTATTAAATATTTTTAAATTCCACCAGATATCTACTTATAATAACTCTTAATATAACCAAAATCTGTCAAAAATAAACTACAAAATAATCGCTTATTTTAAATCTTGAGCTAAAATAAAGATTTTTCATTGATTATATTGAGGGTGTCCCACAGAAAAGTAACCCACCTCCAATATCCAGCGGGCGCCTCACTCTGAATTGGAGGTCAATCCCCCTCCCACCCATATTGTGACATGAGGAATGAGTCAATAAAGCCTTAAACAAGCAGTTAACTTGCTCATTCTTCATGTCACAATATGGATGGAAGGGGATTGACCTCCTACAGTTCAGAGTGAGGCGTCTGCTGGATATAGGAGGCAGGTCACTATTCCGTGGGCCATCCTGTATATTTCCGTAAGACAACAACTCAAAGGTTGACTTGATATGATATTTATCCAACCAGCAATTGATATGCACTCAGACATTCGACTGGTTAGTGGTGCCTGCACAATCTGGTAGAAATCCCATGTATTAGGAAATTTCAGAAAGTTTGGTGGTTCCTTTAATGCCTTAAACACTGAATTTCAATGAGCGAACACGAAAGTTCCTACAAATTTTGCCAGGATTGGTATGTTCACATACTTTACAGGGATCTTTTACATTTCACAATCGACAAGGTACTGAAGGATCTACATACCTTCCGAAGAAAGTTGTTCTAGGGATTTTCATCGCTCAAGAAAAATCTGTAAACCCTGTCTGGATCTAAACCAATGAACATCGGGTCCTGAGGCGAGAGCTTTACTTCGGCTGTAAACTTGGGCACAAAAATACAAACATGGCGACAAACATAATTTGTAAACCCCACTTTTCAAGTTCATGTGTACACAATATATCAAGCTATAGTAATTTATTATAAATTCAAGGTTAAATTTGTTTACGATCACAATTGGCACACTTTCTAAGAGAAAAAACTAAACCTACGTATAGTCAAACAATCAAACAATATTTTAGTTTTTTTAAATCGAAAATAAAAATTGTCTTAAGCGCAACCCATCTTTGATATTCAAAAAAAGTCTTATCGTAGTTTCAGAATATCTATGTGTAAATAAAATTTTATTCATTTACCTAAAGCAACCGATTCAGTGCCCGAATGGTTAAAGGCATCACTCTCGTGAAAGACTTTCCTGCAGATAGTGGGGAGTTTGGGTTTCGAATCACAGTTGGGTCTATTGTTGGTGTTTTTTCTTAAAGATTTCTCATTTTATTGTCAATACAATGGCGGTGGATACTTCTAAACTGGTCCTTCCTTAGCCCAACTCTATTAGAGTGATTATCGTATAGATGGAAAACCTGAACATGTTTTGAGAAGTGATCTTTGAAAATAAATGTTACAGCGCTATGCAAAAACTTTCTCCCACTTTTATTTAAAATATACATTTACTTAAAACGCTTAAGAGTTGTGAAAAGAAAAAAAGTCCTTATATTGTGGTAGAATCACTAAACCATAGATCATAAATGCAATACTATACATTGTTAATTAATCTATAGTATTAGGAATTAGGAACCCTTATAGAGAAAAATGTAAAAAAGAGTAACATCTTTGTTCACCAAATAGCATAAGAATAAAATTAATTTTCAAATACCTGAATTGTATTATTATTCTTCTTATTATTATTATTAGCACCGCGTCTTACTACCCGTTCAGGTTATACGCACTTACGATAATGTGTAACGGTAGGGTGATTGTGAGATGAAATGGAGGACCTACAGTTTAACGTGGAATCCGAACCACGGTGGAGGCCTGGCATAGATAAATCTTTGCCGGGACCGAGGATTGAACCCCGGCTGCCAGCATAGAAGTCTGACACCTTACCCCTAGACCGCCAGGTCACCATTACCTGAATTGTAATATATATATATATAAATGTTATTATAACTCAGAAACTATTGGTTTTATTAAAATATATTTCAAACAATTTTTTTATCTTTAATATTACTAATACAATTATACAATGATAATTAATAATTTATTTTGTATTTAAAATAGTTGTGGATAGATTATGAATATGGGAAAACTTTCATCATGTAAGTACCATTAGAGTTATTTTTATGCGAAATAGAGAATTGTCAGATTGTTTATAATGATAAATAATGTATTGATATAAAATTTAATAAAAACTTTAGAGAGAATTTTGAGAAAGTAGATTTAGTCACTTTCTGTCTTTCAGTAAAATACCCTTGGATTTAGATTTAGATATATAATTCCAAAAACGCCTGGGGGGAACTTTTGAAAACACCAGCTATTGATATTTAGCCCAATATTTAAAATCGTTTCAGTTATAGTCCAAGGTACAAAAATTCATACAGCGTTGTGATAACCACTTTTTGGTTTCAACGGATCATGAAACATCGAAATTTATCTAAATTTCAAATTCTAATATTTTTTTGACGATCACAACACTTTCTCTCTGAGGTGTCGAGAGAATGAAAAATGATCTATACAAATAATTAGTTTAAAAAATCATAATAAATAGGGCCTATCTACTTTTCGAATATCACATAGAGGACAAAATTTGCTTTATCATATCTATCATAAATAAATCACCCCACGCTCCATTTAATGAATCCATCCTGACAAGAGTTTACTCGTATTTACATAGTTTATTGCACTGCCAACAATCTAACCAACATGGCGAGCCGGTTAATTAGCGTATCAAAATACTTGTCTACCATTGCATCAATACTGGCTTATTTAGATATGTGTAAAAGGTTTGGTCGGAACCGTGGTTTGGGTTAGGTGAGCTTAAACCCTAGCCTGGTATTCCACGTGCCAGGGTACATTAGTGACGTCATAGATATCCACTGTCTGATTTCACCTCCAACCCCTATGAGCCCCCTTTACCGAGCCAGCTTCTCCCCCCACCCCTAACCTAACCAACAAATACACCGCTGTTGTCTAGTTCAACATACACCCGCGTTCAACTCAATCCGTTGAATTATTCATGTTTGGGACAAAATCCGTAACGAAAGCGTTAGTGGTAGGCAGACGATCCCCAATAGAAATGGAATATTGTTAGCTGTCACTGGTCCGCCAATCAGCGGTTTGTTCTTTACATTTTCTATTATTTTTTACCGATTTACAGTCTGGCAAATAGGATGATGGATTTTATTAAAAATTGTATGATCCCTCTCTAAAATAAAACGCTTCAAAATATTGGAACGTGTCAAACATATCTTTTTTAACACCGAGTCTTGCTAAACGTTAGGGTTATATGGTTACGTACTAGTAATGCTAATGGTTTTAGAAATTAGGAAGTTTATATTTAGAGGAAGAGTACCAATACTTGAGTGGAGGGAGAGTGGAAAAAAAATATTGGGAAAACCACCTTCAGTATACCCGACTGAGATCTGAAACTGTATCCATCCCAGTCATTAGTAGTGTATTCTACTGCGAGAATAGCACCTTAAATCATGTGGCCACTGAAGAATATACATACTATTTATTATTATTATTATTATTAATAACTCCTCCCTCTTTATATGGGACTACTTTGTCAAGATTGGTTGCGTCCAAGGATGGGGGCGATTATTGGAAATATGTCTGTGTGTGCTCGTAAATCACGTTCGGCTTGTTTTTTTTAAAAAAAATTTATTGTACTACTGTGCGCCAGTACAAAATTTGATTTTGATATGAAGAATCAAAATAAACGAAAGAATTTAAAAGACTATTTAGAATCTTGTGGCAGAACGAAGCATTACAGGGATTGCTTAACAAATGGCCTGACTAACCTCTAGGTGGCCTGACTTGGATATGAACCCCGTTGAAATTGGCCTTGAACGGTAGCTCCTCAGCACTTATATTCGATGATCTGACATCCTAGCCCACGTAGCCCCCAAAATTGGCAGTGTGATCTTATTAGGTTTGATGGTGAGTTGTCAGCCCTGATAGCTTGGAAAATTTACCATTTATTCTGCTTTATGGCTTGATTTACCGCAAAGAATGATGATAAACTGTTTTGCTGTAAGAGAATATGTTCTATTTGTTTACTAACGAGTAAAAACACCTTGCAACACTCGTGTTGTCACTCACAATACACAATACAACACATTTAAAGCAAACACGCCTCAATCTAGAACGTGTCGAATACTTTATATTGTTATATGAATAAAGTATTATAATCGTGCGCGTTTTTGAACTTGATATTATAAAGTTTTATGAGACCCTAAAACTCTATAACGGGGTCTTACAATTGGAAAGCTCATTTACAAAGTCTTAAAAAGGACCATTTTTTTTATCTATTTCGAGAAAGGCATATCTTGTGTTTAAAAGAGAATATATTATATCAGAAAATATTTACGATTTTTTATTTACTGATATGCAGTTTGATAATGAAAGTTATGGATAACCACTACGGTGGTCACATGATCTGGGACATCACTCTTACAACGGACTGGACTGATGATGATAGAGGGGTTTGAGTTTGGAATACCGGTCGGGTGACCAGATTTTTCTCCCCTAAATTGGTATTCAACGTGTATACACTTAATTTAAATTTAACCTTCCTTATACATAGCACATTTGCGCTAAAAGAATATATGCGCACAAGCCGAAAAGGTTGTAATATACGGCGAAAAAATTTAATTACAGATATCACCAATAAGTTAATTTTGATTCTCTATTAAAGCCTCGTCTCTAAATAACCGGAAAAAAACGAGTAAAAGTCAAGGGTGCGTGAGAAGGGAAGTGGCACTGATTTTTTTTTTAATGCGGGGACATCCACACGATCGTACCTTATTAGAATGAAAATAGACTTCCCTCACAACTTACTTACTGACCATTTAATTTTACTCAATCTGTTTCTTGCATACGTCTTTCGATGTAAGGGCCATAACATTATTTACATTTATACGGAGTGGTTTGGAATGAGTAAATGATGAAATTCTAGCTTTTAATGTTTTTATATAAAGAAGCAGTTTAAGTTCTGGAAAGAAGGTTTTCTAAAGCGGTAGTTATTATCCTTCTGTTTAGCTACGTGATCTGGAAAAAATAATATATACAATAATAAATTGAAGAATGAGAAGAAAACTATCAAATGTAATAATACTTATTACTGTAGCTATTAGTAGTGAAGAAATAAACAGATTTTTTTTATTGTCATGTTCTTGCTGTTATAATATGCTATATATCTTGTAGTAATTTACTTACATTATGGCAATAGAAAATAATTTTTTTATTGCTAATTCATAATAAAATACTTTATATATTTCTCTCTTGAGATAATGTTATCTAGTTCACCTCATCTCACCCTATCCCTACGATTAAAAAGTTATATCCATTCCACCCTTTACTACCCTATAACCTTGTTGAGATATTTCTATCCAGCCCACCTCATTACAACATTTCCATATCTAACCAGCCCACCTATTAATACCTTATCCCTATCTTGAGCTAACCAAATCAGTTACGACCCATTATACCCTATCCCTCTCTTAATATAGTTCCATCCAGTTCACTTTACAATACAGTATCCTTGTGAAGAGCTAACTCTATCCAGTACGCCTCATTATACCCTATCTATTTTTTTGTTACAATATATATATAAAAATTAAGCATTATTATAATATAATTATTTCCAAAGCACGTGTCTAACAACTAAATTTTATAATGTTAATACAAAATTACAATATAGACATACGTTTGTTTCTAGTAGATTTATTAATGAATTAAGTATTATAGTATTTTAATCAAGCTATTGGATTGTTTGCTTGAAAATAATATATTATTAAAACATATAAATAAACAAAAATAAATGATTGTCAGATACCAGGAGTTATGTACTAGCTCGTAGTTTGACTCATCCATCCTTCACCATGGTAAATTGTCCAATTTTATCAATTTACTACGTTCACCATCAGACTTCCATTTATTTAATATTATTATTAGCATCACGTCTTACTACCCGTACTTACGCTAATATGTAATGGTAGGGTGTTTGTGAGATGAAATGGAGGACCTACTGTTTAACGTGGAATCCGAACCACGGTAAGGCCTGGCATTCCCCACATTCACAAGATGTCTTGTCAGAGGTGAAGGAAGGGTTTGGTAATCAGATAAATCTGTGCCGGGACCGAGGATTGAACCCCGGACGCCTAGTTCAGAAGTCCGACACCTTACCCCTAGACCACCAGGTCACCCATTTAATTAATAGTGTCTCTGTGTAATACAACCCTGGGCTTGTTATGTCCATTACGAACATATTATGGCTGTTAATATATTAAATTTTAAAAAAAAACAGAAAATAAATATTACCTGGTCCACAAACTGAGTTCACAAACAAAATATTATGATCACAGGCCTTTCATGTTAGATGTGTTTCAAATGAGTTTTCACCCTCAGATGAGCACAAATACCTCCAAGGAAATGAAGGCGGTGAACTCTACTATATAACTTACGTAAGGTAAGGGAAGATTACATCATAATCAAGAGCCGGAGAGTAAATATTAACTCGAATGCTTGAACGCTTCATTACCCTGACGAGGTATCAAGCAATTAGGTAAGGTACAGTTGGTGAATTAGTTGTTAGGAAAGCAGTACTCAGCGCCGAAGGGCCATTTTCAATATTTATTAAAACACGTGTTTGTTTTTTTACTCCCTCACGACCATTCGTGTATGGAAAATATTTTGATCGTCAAAGAAATTGGATTAAAGATTTTGATAGATATCGACATTACATGATCCACTAAATCAGGAAAATTTATTTTTTTCAATGCTGTCTATATGTATGTTTGTATCATGTTAAACAATGACTGGATATAAAATTTAATAAAAATCGCCAAAACGTATTTTGGTGATATTAATTTTATCTATTTTTTTCACTTTGGTAAACTACCATTACTTTTAGAGTTATATTTCTAATTCTAAATTGACTTGAGGAAGCCTTATGAAAGATCTAGATACTAAGTTTTATCCAGATCGATAAAATGCTTTCAGCTATGATCAGAGATAGACAGAAATACTGACGATATGGCGAAAACAACTTTTTTTTTTTGTTTCAGGGAATCATGAAACGTATACAATTACCAAAACTTCGAGTTAAATTTTTTGGAAATCACAATATTTATCACTTCTAGGGGAATAATTAAATTTAAACATAAAATCAAACAAACTAAAATTTTAAGATCAAGTAAATATTTTGTTTTATGAGAAAATATTTAATCTTTGAAATATATGACTGGTTGGGATCATTTAAACTGTACATTATCATATTCTGAAGATTGAAAAATGACACCTGGACACGGGAATCGAACCCGAGACCTTTGGTTCAGTACACCAATGCTTTTACCACTGAGCTATCCAGGATTCGTCCCATGCTCAGGGTCATTCTTCACTCTTCACTCATAATTGAAGGCAGGGTCCATGATGGACGTACATTACATTATTTACATTATATAACTAGTATTTTGCTGAAAAGTACAACTTATTTCATTTCATCCATTCATAATAATGTCAGTACATGTTAAGATTTATGTATTATCGTTTATATAGATTTAAGATTTCTATTTTGATTTTAAACTTTAATATATCCCGTTATTTATCCTTTAATTTGAAGTAGATATTTACATTCTCGCTATATTGTAGATAGAGAAAGTATCGTGATCGTCAAAAAAAGCTCTTGATTTTGATTAATCTAGATGTTTCATGACCCCTCGAATTCGAAAAAGTGTTTTTTTTTTAATTTTCCGCCTGTCGGTCTAACTGCACGTACTTACCTTTAACTAGAGCCTAAACTATTTTACTGATCAAGATAAAACTTTGTTTTTAGGGTTTTCATAGAGTTTCCCCAAGGGATTTTTGTAATGGGGTATATGACCCTAAAATTTAAGTTAGTTTACTGAAGGGCAAAAATATAAAAAGTCAATTTTCTTAAAAACAGATATAACGATTTTGATTAAAATTCGTATAACTTATAGGCAGGCGTTGGTTAAAATTATAAATAAACTGGCTATTTTCATTTTTCATTGAAAATGACTTTTAGGGTACTTTACAAAAGTGGAAATTTCTGTATTTCCGCAACTATTTGAGATAATAAATAACTTATCAGTGCAAAATTGTAGTACTATTAAAAATAAAAAACTTTTATATGAAACATATTTTTATAAAACCAACAATTTCTGAGATATTGGAAAATATATTAATACAACTTTATGAGCGTTAGTTGTAAAGATATTTAAGTTCTAACACAATAATTCTCCAATGCCAGAGAGTAATAAAATATAAGTATCTCCAAAAGTTTATGTTGTTTTTACATAAATCTCTTTAGGATAAATGTTTGTACAACAATGATCTATCTCCATTTTAGACTCTATAGTCCATATTTACATTTTTTAATAGTCAAAATTTATAAATGAGGACTTCAATAGCAATGCTAACAAATGTCGAAAATTTTAACTGGAAGTCAAAATTTTAATATAAAGTGTTGGCCCTTGTGGACCTAATATTGATCTTTTATTTATTGTTCCAAACATACAAATGAAGACATTAATTCTTAAAAAATTAGATTATAAAATTTAAAACTGGACTCACAAAATGTTTTATATAAATATAGTGCAATTTATGCTCGGTTTTGCTAATAAATATCTCCATTTTTAAACAATATAGTGATAAATTCCGTGCGGAGTTCCGTTCCATTTATTTTTCTTCGTGATCAAGTTTGACAGCTAAGGGCTCTCTATAAACAACATCACCCTATTTTATTTTGTAACCCCTCACCCCGTTATTATCACATATTATTATAAAGTCATAATTTTGTTAAGACCTTCTAATATTACGTCACAATAGCATGCACCACCTCACCATTGTTTTAGTAACAATATTAATTGTAGAGCCTTTATAACCATTTTATTGAAAAGTGTATGTACGTGCTCGCAAAGCTCGAAGATCTAATTTAATGAGTCTATCGTTGTTTGTTTATACGTGAGCGCTGTACTGTCATGTTTACTTACACAGAAAGCTGTCCGATACGCTTAAATGTGATGTGATGTCACACGTCATTGTATGAATCCCCCTTTTTCCCTCGTCTCGTAGAACACTTGTCCCTGTCTCTTTATATGCATACTTAGTTTATTAATAGCCACATAACTAATTAACAATATACTTATTAATACATTATATTCATAAATAATAACAATTGTTCACGTGGTTTAAGACGTCAGTCTCACAATATATGTTAACATTTACAAAAAAAAATCTGTTCTAGGTAATTAATCGCCTGCTTAGATTTTTAGTTTTAATTAACTTTATATAAGCTATTAAATTTTAAATAATTTGAGAGGCTACCATTTTTAAACGAATAACCACAGTGAATACTTTTGAAACTTCGTTCATCCTGAAAGGTATAAGTCATTACTTTACGTATTACGGGTGACCTGGTGGTCTAGGGATAAGGTGTCAGACTTCTGTGCTGGCAGCCGGGGTTCAATCCTCGGTCCCGGCACATATCTATCTGATTACCAAACCCTTCCTTCACCCTCTGACAAGACATCTTGTGAATTTTGGGAATGCCAGGCCTCCACCGTGGTTCGGATCCCACGTTAAACTGTAGGTCCTTCATTTCATCTCACAATCACCCTACCATTACACATTAGCGTAAGTGCGTATAACCCGAACGGGTATTAAGACACGGTGCTAATAATAATAATAATAACAATTGTTCACGTGGTTTAAGACGTCAGTCTCACAATATGTGTTAACATTTACAAAAAAAAAATCTGTTCTAGGTAATTAATCGCCTGCTTAGATTTTAAGGTTTAATTCACTTTAGATGAGCTATTAAATTTTAAATAATTTGAGAGGCTACCATTTTCAAACGGATAACCACAGTGAATACTTTTGAAACTTCGTTTATCCTGAAAGGTGCAAGTCATTACTTTACGTATTACAATATGTCTCTATCCTATAATCTCATTTTTATGATTTATCTATTTGTGGTATTTAACGTCTAATTTATTAACTGATTGATTATATCAATACACGATCGATTCTATGAGCGAGAGCCAAAGAACCTACCAATTGTGCTAGGAAGGGTATTTTCACATACATTTTAGGTTCTTTACATGCCACAATAGACATGGGAACAATGGATTTATACTGATACGAAGAAAGTTGCAACACGGATCTTTATCATTAAGGAAAAATCCGTAAGCCCCAGCTGGGTTTTAATCCATGGACACCCAGTTAAATCCAATAATCTTTATCGTTATGGAATAATTGAAGTTAAACTTGCCACCTTACATGGTAAAAGAAGGGTTACAAATAATGTTCCTTCCAAATCTAGTTAAAACTGGTGCGTGTATTTGGACGATATCTTGGAATAAACAGACAGAAAAAACCAAAATGCCAAAAGGTCCTGTTAAAACAGGACCTCCCTACGTTCGTTAAAATAAACTGATACGTGTTGCCAATTTTCAAAATTATTTTCAAATTAATTGGTAATCATATCAAATATGAAAATTAAGTTAATTTGCTGAAGTTTTTTTTTTTAGCACCACGTCTTACTACCCATTTGGATTATACGTCTATGTATTAGTTACAATAATGGGTTAAGGATTAGAAAGGTTTAGATAAAAGTAATTGCACTCACATTTGCGTGAAGTAAGAATGGAAAACCATGTAGGAGAAAAACACCCTCGGTCCACCCAATAGATTCGAATCACAATCTCCTTGTCTTTGGCAGTCCAGTCTAAAGCCTTTTTCATACGTTCTATGAAAACAGAAAGCAGTATTTTACTTAGTGGCAGTGCAATTATCACGCTGATATTTGATCTATGATGCATTGCAATACTAAATTAAAACAGCTGATTATCAACATATTTTATTTTCTAGAAGATAAACATATATTTTAGATCATTCTCCCTATGGATGTTTTCAAATTATAGCGCTGTGTCTTGGTACAATCCAATACATCGATACCCACGCTTTACATTAACGGGTTATTTCAAATTTCTTCACAAGGGACAACGAAGTTATCTGCTCGCTTCTAGCTCTATAGAGCATGCGCACTGATTTGAAGTGGTTGGTTCTGACATTTTATTCGTTTTCCTTTGCCGACCATCTCAGGTAGAGTGGAAGAAGTAGAGATTAGTTGAACGCCAAAGAGGCGTAAATCTTATGATTGGCTTGGAGCTCGTCACGTGACCCCATCTCTATTTTGGGTTTGTTTTTTCGGCGAACATGTGAATTCTCATTAAAATGAGAGTAGTGTGTTATACCACGTAGATACCGAAGCGGACTCCCCTCTTAAAAGATGTGTCTGATAAAGTTTTCTGATCTCCTTTTATTACAACCAATAAAACCGTCAACATATATACACTAATTAAGTAGTAATGCAGAAGTAAGAATTTGGAGGAAGTGTACCGACCTTTGCGTGGAGGAGTTCAAACATTAATTTAAAGGAAATTGCAACAGAATTAGCGTGTAGTGGGGTTTGAAAATAATACACAACTATGAAATAGCTACCCGTTAAATAGATTTAATCCTAGACATCATCGTCACTGGTAAATCAAGTCAGTTGCAAAATCGACGCTCTAGACCATGTGAAAAGTATGATAATATGGTTTAACGCGCAAATATAGCAATAGACTAAACTGCCGGAGAGATTTATGTTTGAAACTTTGTCAGGGGCACTGAGAACTATTTTTACAAAATGGTTTTTCATTCGCTTTTGACGCAAAAGCGGATTCACTTCCTTTAAATATAACCTTTATAATCCCTTAAAACATAAGATTAAATAAGAATAAAATAGCCAAAGCTATTATTTATGATTTTTATTGAGGAATTCTCCACCAAAATATCATATTCTGAAAATTGAAAAATGAAACCTGGACACGGGAATCAAACCCGGGACCTTAGGCTAAGTACGCCTATGCTCTAACCACTGAGCTATCCAGGATTCGTCCCATGCGCATGGTCTTTCTTCCCTCATATTTTAAGATAAAGTCTATGATGGATGATTTCCGCACGTCCATCATAGACTCTGCCTTAAAATATGAGTGAAGAGCGAAGAATGACCCTGGATACGGGACGATTCCTGAATATCTCAGTCGTTAGAGTATTTGTGTACTAAGACAAAGGTCCTGGGTTCAATTCCCGTGCCCAGGTGTTATTTTTCAATTTTAGGAATATTATTAGCTTAAATAGTTAATAAACGTATAGCCGGAACAAGTATTAGGATGCGGTGCTAGGAAGGGAAAAAAAGGGTAGCGTCTGTTTATCAGACTGAAACCCGGTTGACTAAGACTGAAGATGTGTCATAGCGTGTTCCCATACGACGCATATGAGCCAACATTCTCCAGCCGTGCGTTAAGCACCTAGCCTGTCACTCTCCTGACAGGAGTACAAATTGGCATGTCGTTCGCGAGCTGTCGTCGGTTTGAGGGAGGTAGTGAAACCCGGTATAGGACTACCTGTTAGTTCGCTTGAAGACCGCACGGCACTGTCGTCTTTGTGACGTCACTGGTGTTTGGAGATATGATGGCGGACTAATGCTCGATGAGGATTATGGGAGTTCAAACGGAAGATATTAATTACAAGGCGATTCAGAGAGTGCGATTATCAAACACTATAGAGAGTAAAATCTCACATGTAGGTATCCTTATCAATCAACCGCCGACCTGCAAAATTTGTGTTAATATATATGTAATATACCATTTGAATCCCACTTTGTGGAAATATTAGCCAGTTCTAATCTATCGTTGCCCAGGGGATGGCCAAATTTACTAATGGTGCATGCTTTTCATGGAGACTCTTTCCATGATTAGAAGAGGTGAGGTGATTATGATAGTGAGTATGAGGGTGTGGTACCACTGGAAACACTTAAAACTAGCCTAATCCTAGATAATCAAACCCTGGTAACAATTAGGGTAGTTCCCCTTAGAGGCAAAATACCCAAGGTGCCAGTGAGAAATCGAACCTGGGACCCATTAGATCGTAAACAGGTGTTGTAACCGACACCACAAGGTTGGCTGATGGGGTAGTAATTACCGTGGCCATCAATGTTTGGTTTATTAATCTTAAGTTAGATTAAGATCTTCATTGGTTCCACCCCCGTTATATTCACCCTCACCCCCTCTCGTCGGGACATGAAAGGAGCCTCCATGAAAAGTATAAACGATTAGTACATTAGGGTATATCATGTGTAACGGTATATAAGTACTGTCTAATCTTTCCGAAAAACTGAATTATGGATTGCTTTAGCCCTGACAATCCCTTATTTGATTATATTTTGAATACGTAAACATCTGGTCTCTTTAATAATTTGGAAACTGAATTAAATGTCAATTTTAAAAATAGATAGACTTTAATTTTTTTACACATTGATAACATACAGAGAGTTTGTTATAATAATAATAATAGTAATAATAATAATTAGCACTGCGTCTTACTACCCATTCGGGTTATACGCTTTAATTACTAATCACTCTAATGGATTAGGAATTGGGAAGGTTGAATTAGAGAAAGTGAACCCGCATTTGCGTAGAGAGAGAGAGAGAGTGGAAAACCATTTAGGAAAAACCACCCCCAGTTCACCCGACCGAGATTCGAACCTCGATCTCCCAGTCCTCAGCAGTCGAGCTCAACACGACAAGCGCGTTAGCCAACTACGCCACCGAGGCGGGTGAGTATATTATCAATGTGTAAAAAAATTAAAGTAATAAACCAAACGTTGATGGCCACGGTAATTATTCCCCCATCAAACAACCTTGTGGTGTATCGGTTACAACACCCGTTTACGATCTAATGGGTCCCAGGTTCGATTTCTCACTGGTACCTTGGGTATTTTGCCTCTAAGGGGAACAACCCTAATGGTTACCAGGGTTTGATTATCTAGCATTAGGCTAGTTTTAAGTGTTTCCAGTGGTACCACACCTTCATACTCACTATCATAATCACCTCACCTCATCTAAACATGGAAAGCATGCGCGGTTAGCAAATTTGGCCCTCCCCTGGGCAACGGTTAATTAGAACTGGCTAATATTTCCACAAAGTGGGATACAAATGATGTAGCCCTGATTAAATATATTATTATTAATCTTCTATCGAGACGAATCCTCCTATACCAGCCAGGAAACGAACCCGATATCTGTAGGTCAGAATTCCGGAGCTCTGACAAATCGGATGTATAATAAATTTAAATACTCACATGACCATAAATAATTATTGATTATTGTCTGCTCTTCTCATAAAGACCAGACCGAATAGGCCTCTCCTAGGGCCTTATATGGCCTCAGATGAGTCAATTTTTTTTATCCAAATGACCCCATGTTTGGATTACCATGGCTACCCAAGTATTCTTTGTTATCACTTTTTTTGAGTAGAATTACCACAAAACTTTTCTGACTTTGCATTTTTTTACATGGCCTATCATTTTCTGAACCCAATGATGACGTTCTTTTTCCACAAGTGACTATACCAAGATGGCCCCTGACTTGCGTAGTTGACCACCCTAAGAGTGTGTACTTTTGACAAATATTAATACTTAAAATTTAAGGCTGCTACACGGGAAAGCACCAAGACCAATAATAGATATTTAAAAATCCCGACTTCATTTGATATATCATTTAAATATATAATTTTTTAATGTAGGCGAAATATATCATAAGGTTTCTGACGAGTTAAAAAATTTAAATTCTGAATCTATGGTTTAAAAAATATCAAATATATTTTATGCTTAAGTTTATACTTCTGGAGATTAAAACCAAATGTCAGAATCCTAGATCCCTTGTCAAAAAAAGTATGTTTAAAAGAGTAAATTCTAAGATAACACGGGGATATTTTATAAGGTTTTATATAAAAAACACACAATTTTTTTTTAAAAAACTATTGAACCTGAAAATTTGTATTTTTGTTTAACTGGTCAGAACTTACATTTTGGCAAAAAATATTTAAATATATCAATACCCTTCATAAATAATCAGGGATTTCTAAACAGATACAACGATTTTCAGTTCTCTCTTGAGTAGCACCATTAAACACATAAAGTTAATATATAAAATTACTCTCTAAGTAGGCGCATTGTTTAACACATGGTGACCTGGCGGTCTAGGGGTAAGGTTTCAGACTTCTATGCTGGTGGCCGGGGTTCAATCCTCAGTCAGGCACAGATTTATCTATTTACCAAACCCTTCCTTCACCTCTGACAAGACAACTTGTGAATGTGAGGAATGCCAGGCCTCCACTGTTGTTCGGATTCCACGTTAAACTGTTGGTCCTTCATTTCATCTCACAATCACCCTACCATTACACATTAGGGTAAGTGCGTATAACCCAAATGGGTAGTAAGACGCGGTGCTAGTAATAATAAAAATAATAATAATAATAATAGTTTAACTCACTATTCTCACAGAAGGCTAGACTGCTGATGAAAGGGGGAGGGGGGGATATTGGTTAAAATATTTGTTAGGTATACTGAGGATCGTTTCTTCAAAATGGTTTTCCAATCTCCTTCCACAAAATTTCCAATACATTTTTATATAAATTTAATCATATTAATCTTTAAAATCATTAGCGTAATTTATAAATAAGTGTATAACCCAAACAGGTAGTAATATGCGAGAGTAAAAAAAAAGATTAAATATACAGTGTGTTTGATAACTCAACACCAAACTGCTTATATAGCTTGTTTGAACCCAATGTATTACAACATTCCTATAAACCTACATCCGAAAAACTATGCTAACACCATTAAGTTGTGTTCAAATTTTCTGTTTATAGCGCTGGGAGAGCAAAGTTGTGAAAGTATGCGCGTAAAACAGGATACATAGGAGGTATACGCACAGCACTGAGCACGTGATCATGGCAATAACTTGCTGTGGTGTAGGACCGTTAATGTTGAACCTCAGAACGTATTCCCATTTCTAAAAGTACTGGTGTGTTGTTAACTATTAATTGTGGTATGTACTTCTGTCGTGCTCCAAGATGTCGAGGTGTGTAGTGCCGTGCGCCTAGCTCCTGTGCAACATTTTTTACACGCATGCTTGAACAGCTTTGCTCCCCTGAAGCTATAGGATCAAAAATTTTAAAACAATTTAATGTTATTAGTATAGTAGAGTTTATAAATTCTACAATTTTACTACAATGGCCTGTTAAGCCAAAGGATAGGTTAAATTATATTAGAATTTAATTTTGAGATAAAGAAAATATTAGTAATGTATGTAGGCATTTGAATTTATATCATAAGTGTTATTTTATGTTTAGAACAAAGACCTGCAAACATAGTTTAAAAGATTAGACTTAACACTTTTAAAATTCTAAACATCCACTTATATTTTTTAATCATCATGATCCCAAAGCACGGAAAAATAAAATTAATTGTTCTAGAGGAATGAAAAGTGTTTTATAAATCAAGTGATCTAATTTGATAGGAAGAGAAACAGATTATTGTTAGCACCACCTCATACTACCCTTTCGGGCTATACGTTACACATATTATACTAACTACGCAAATGGTTTTAGGTCTTAGGATTGCTAGATTTAGAAGAAGTGTAACTGCATTTATATGAAGGTAGAGTGGAAAAATCACCCTCAGTACCTCCGACCAAGATTAGAGCCTCTATCTCCCGGGTGACCTGGCGGTCTAGGGGTAAGTTGTCGGACTTCTTTGCTGGCGGCCGGGGTTCAATCCTCGGTCCCGGCACATATTTATTTGATTACCAAACCCTTCCTTTACCTCTGACAAGACATCTTGTGAATGTGGGGAATGCCAGGCCTCCACTGTGGTTCGGATTCCACGTTAAACTGTAGGTCCTTCATTTCATCTCACAATCACCCTACCATTACACATTAGCGTAAGTGTGTATAACCCGAACGGGTAGTAAGTCGCGGTGCTAATAATAATAATAATAATCTATCTTCCGGTAATCGGCAATCTAGGCTACTGCAAGAGTAGCACGCTAGACCATGAGGCCACCGAAGCGAGTACTTGTTTAGTTCGTATTTTCCTCCTCTCCTGTTTGTTCGCCTACTGATGGAACACTCCACGCTGTAATTTTATAATCCCACCTAAGTTCTGGAGTCTATGAATTTATTCTGGGATATTTTAATGCCTTAACCATATTGGTACAACGTGATGTCTCCCTCTAATATTTCGACAACCTCCCCGAAGTTCCTAGAGGATGAATATTCTCACGGAGAAGGCGACGAGTGGAGCCATACGGAGGCGTACGCCTCGCCGAAGAATAGAGCCGTGTAAGCACCACCACGATTCTACAGATCAATTAGGAGATAAGGAACTCGACGACTAGTTGAGGAAGACAGAAACGGAAGTTGCGCTAATGGGAATTCTCTCCCGCCTAAACTGCTTCTGCGTGCAACAATTGACGGCACGCATTACCGAGAGGCCCGTTCATTCGCTCTACTAGAGGAATGTTTAGAATCCCTCATCGTAGCAAGTTTCTGAAAAACCTGAACCATTCTAGAATTGTGGAACTGTTTGAGGTTGAGAGAAATAGCTGTTAGAGTGGAGTAGGTCTGATGATATGCAGGGGGGGAAAAAAAAGGCACTGCATTGAGTCCGTCCTTAAATTACGCGAGGCTCTTTTTTCATGAATATCATACCCCTTCACACCCCCTCCCCTATATCACCAACCCTTCCCTCATAAGATTTTCCGTTCCTTTCCCACTCCTGTATCTTATGTACACTTTTACGAAATGATAGATTACATTACTTTAATCACTGTTGTATTTTTGGACATAAGGTTTGGTAATAGATTGGGCGATACAAAATATTATAATACATTAGTTTCAGTAAAATTATGTGTAACAAATCATCATTAATGAAAATGTTAGTTAAATTTTAAAATTAATATATTTATTTTGTAAAAAAAAAAAAAATTAGTATTTGTCTCATTAAGAGTATTAATANGCCTGTTTAAGTTTTATACAATTTTAACCCCCCCCCCCCTCGTAGGAGAACCTAAGAAAATTGGATCCCCCACCCTCAAATAGAAAACTTACGTGATTTAAGATCTACCTTAACATATTTATGTGTAAAATCTGAAAATGTCAATTGATACATTATATTATTAATACCTAAAAAATAACTTACAAAAAAATTATGTTAACACTTACTAAAAGGTTTCCCCTTTTAAAATTGGACTATGTATAGCAAATATTCACCTTCTGTTTCCATCCGCCTCGTTCTTGCATATGGGTCATCCAACATTTATTATTAATGACGTCAAAATAAATGTTATTAAAAAAATTCAAATATTTGTAAAATATGAATAAAACAAATACTCTTTTCATTCCTCATCTACTAACCAAATCTACAAATATCTACTGTTTTTGGCAACATGTTTGCCTTAAATAAAGTCACAGTAAAAAAATATTCAAGACTGATTTTATTGTCTGTAAAAGACATTAACTAAACCCTTAGGCTTATTATTTTCCTCTTCCTAAGTCTATACATTAATTCTTTTATAGGAAGGATGTAAATAAAAGTGATAGACTTATTTATACTTGACCTCTCTTCAAATCTATTTTCAACAAAACAAACATGCATCTTGTTTACCTTTAATTATATCAGTGTGAATTGCTAAAATATGATACATATATTTTACTCTCTAGTATGTAAACAAAAATAACGATTTTATAAATACTAAAGCTGTCATCAAATCTTTAAAAATAAACAACACCAAGTCCAATTTGAAAAATGTTTGTCTTTAATGACGTTGAATTGTGTAGTATTTCTTATATTATACATCTTCTTTTCTCGATGCTATTAATAAAATTAATACATTATAAATGTCACCATCTATTGACTACTGAGGGAGGCAGTACAAACCCTTTTTAAATTTTTTGATAGTAAAAATAAATCTGTAGCAAATTAATAAGACAATAACTATTTTTCTATAATTCAAATGAAAGTGTAGAATTAATTAATCCATAATGGTACACAAATATAAAAACTTTACTAAGTGAGAAGACAGACAGACGAACTGTAATCCCACTTATCTAATCTAAATCAATATTTACTGAAACTTACTACAAATTGGTCTTTAATTACTCCTAACAATGTGTAGTATTTCAAAGTAAATAATATATGTGTTATATGTTTAGGATGTAGATAAAAAAATACTAGTTTATTTTTCATAAATCACACTAATACACTTTTTAAACCTTGACTTTTTTTCTAATCTTCACAAACAAAACCAATTACAGTTTCCAAATATTTGATTTTTGCAAGCTATACAAAAATGCCTTCTTTTTATTTTATTTAAAAAAAATTCACAGGAAATTACAAATACGTCAGCTATATTCGCAAAATCATATATATATATATATGAATTACTTATATATATATATATATATAAGTAATTTTTAGATACGTATCTTGCTACTCGTTCGGGTTATACGCTCATAATTCCGATAGTGAGTTATAGATTAGCAAAGTTATATATTGTAAGTGTACCCGCATTTGTGTAGAGAAAGAGTGGAAAACCATTTTGTAAATAACACCACATTGAGATTCTAATCCTAGTCTACTGAGAGAGTAGCGTGTTAGAGCATGCGGATACTGGTTAAATAAAAGGTTAAACTAGTAATCTAATCCTTTAAATGATACTTTGCTTCATGTTTCAAAACCATTTGAAAAAATATCAGAAAACTCTAGTGAACTTATAACATATTTATTTGGATATTTTCTGTTTCATATAATTCCTGGAAATATAAATTATTCCCCTATTTCCCAGGAGCATGCTGAGTAAAAGTGTCAAGTTTCTCAAAAAAAAACCTTGTCGCTAATCAAAACTCAATCATTTTGGCAAACTTAGCATGTTAACGCGAGCTTAACCCTTAAAGTTATCAGAATTTGTGTACATTTTCAGTGCTGTGATTTTCACATACTTAATAATTTACGATCAATAAGTGGATTAGGATAAGACTACAAACATATAATCAAGAACTTAAAATAAATACAATTGACAAAGTAACCAAATCTGTCACAAAATAAATATTTGGTAGCTTACAATCGTAAACACTGTTTAATTTAGATTAGTAAACACTATAATACACATTCAAAATATCTTTTATAAATATTTAATTTTTCTTGAATTAAACTTTCTTTGAATGAACCGGTATACAATGTTAATTATTATGTAAAGCTCTCCCCTGAGATCGATATCGGGAAAATGGTTAAATTCACTTTCCAACCGCTTCAATGGGATGGATATCGACCAGTAAACTTTTTTTTTATTTAACTTATAAATAAGTTCATAATAGTATTGTGTGCCAGCAATAATATGTATCATTTATATGATTTAAAATAAATACATATTTGTATGGGTATTTGTATATTTAATATATGTTGTTAAATTTGGGTGATCCCCTTTCTCTCCCGTAGTTCCAAAGATACTTGTGAGGGTGCTGAGGGGGGTTGAGTGTTCAGGAGATAAGCTTGGGGGCGTGGGTAGACGTTTTAGGTTGGGTGGTAGTAATTTTAATTATTTATATGTTAATCACAAGTCTGATTTTTGTCCTTGCGAAATTTCAGCTCAATAGGTTTGGTGCTTTTTGAGCTAATGGGTAAAGTATATTTGTAGCACATAGTAACTACTTCAAAATATAGTAGCATATATATATATATATTTTAAACAATATCTTTGAAGCTATTTTCAAAATATCAATAATAATCTTCAAAAAACAGTTATCAGAAAAACTACCCTTAAATTTTAATATTAAATAATAGCCTCAATTTAACATCAAGTTATTACCAAATAATATATAATTATCAATTTTGAATGAAACCTATCCAAAAATTTTGATAGTAGTTCGATGTACATAAATTGTAGAATCCAAAGTTTTGAGTTTGGGTTCAAATAAAGTAAAGATCAACGTAGACAATTTTCAGAAATACAATCATTTTTCAAAATTAGAAAATAAATACAAATGAATGAACGGTGATGTACGCCACTGTTACTCTAAACACTCATACTATACCAATCAAAGTTTCCATCCAAATAAAAATAGCAAATAAATGTTCTTGCACGAGTTTGGAGTCCCTATTTGGAATACATTACGAGGTCTTATATAAGAATCGCCGTATCATTCCATTTGTTTGAAAATCAAACACAAAAAAATAAACCAGGCACAAAGTTCGTACAGACAGGAAATGCAATAGCAAGAGGCCTTCCGGTCTTCACGGGGACTCCCCTTCTTTTGTTTGTGAGGCAACATTTCCCGCCGCTCAGCAGTGGTGACATTCAGAAGTTTCCAAGAGT
>CABEEJ010004151.1:8053-69154 GCA_901482245.1 Timema douglasi
AAAAAAAAAAAATATTTTGCGTTAACATCTAACTATTTTAATAGTGTTATTTTAGAAATATGGACAATAGCTATAAAAAGGGACAACTGAAGATCACATGAACTTGCGTATGAATACGCTAATATAGATCTGGTAGTTATTTTAGCTTTCCTATGTAAATAACTATATAAATAACTAATATCAAACCATTTTGTATTTAACTTGTGATATAAATATACCAGTGAGTCAATTCGGTTCATTTCTAACTCCCCTTGCTCCCTAAAAAAAAAAAAAAATTTTAGTCTCACTATTATCAATTTTCTTTCGGTTCTTTAATGGTTTCTTTTCTGTTTTGTTTGCCTTTTTTTTCTATCGTGGGACTCATCTTCGTACATTGTTATTGTTTCAGAGACTATTCCCCTTTCTTGAATTTTTAATTTTTTCCATTCTCCCTTCAGACAGCGCCACTATCTAGTGACGTCACTGCAAACAAACGACGTTAACAGTCCCAGATGGCGTTGTCGGTCGACGTCGTGACGCTTTTCAAGTAATAAACTGTTCCGAGAGCGTTCGACAAAATAACATTTTCTTCGCATTCTACCTTGTTTTTTTGTGTGTTTTTTTTTACTCTTTCATTTTCATTCCATTCTCTCTTCTTCGCATTCAAACAGGCCACTCAGAATTCTCAGTTTTTTATTATTACTATTTCATCGTTTTCTTGTGTTTTTTTTAGAGAAAGAATTATCCTCAATGGAATGTTATTTCCTTGGAACAAAATAGGCATATGAAATCAATGTTTAATAATATCCCATTTTATTATGATACGGTATTTTGCTTTCGTTGCTAAAAAAAATAATGTTACGGAACTCCTCACGGACTTTCTCGCTCTATGGATTGAAAATGGAGATACTTACTCAAAACTCGTAATATATGTGAAACGAAATAATATACACTAGCAAACCCAAACATATATTGCACTATACTTATGTAAAACTTTTTTTTAGTCCCGGTTTTAAATAATATTGTTTTGTTTTTAAAGAAATAATGTCCTCATTTGTATGTTTGGACCGATAAAAAAGATCAATGTTGGGGCCACAAGGGTCAACACAACGCATTAAAATCCTCATTTATAAATTTTGACCCATAAAAAATTTAAATTATTGACTATTGAGTCTAAAATAGATATAGATCATTGTTGTACAAACATTTATCCTAAGAGGTCTAAGTAAAAACAACATAAACTTGTAGAGACATACTTATATCTAATTACTGTATGGCATTGGAGAATTAATGCGTTAAAATTTAAGTAGTATCTCTTCATAACTAAAGCTCACAAATTGTATTAACATATTTGCAAATATCTCAAAAACCGTTGGATTTATAAAAATATATTTCATTTAAAAGTTTTTTATTTTTAATATTACTACAATTTTGCAATGATAAGTTATTTATTATCTCAAATATTTGCAGAGATACGGAAATTTCTGCTTCTGTAAAGTACCCTAAAATTCATTTTCATGGTAAAATGAAAATAGCCAGTTTATTTATAATCATAATAAACACCTAGATACGAATTATAATAAAATCGTTTTAGTAGATTTTGAGAAAATCGATTTTTTTTCTTCTTTTTCCCTTTCTTAAACAACTCTTAATTTTAAGTTTAAACAGACACACAAACAGACGTCATTGCAAAGACCACTTTTTAGGGTTTGGGGGTTCTTGAGACGTCGACATCCATCAACATTTCAAGTTAGATTTACTTTTGCGGTCGCAATACTTTTACTTTTTGTGTTCGAAAGGATAAAAAATATAAATATATTTACCTATAGCTTGAAAGTTATTGGTCTTATAAAAATATGGTTCATTTAAAATATTTGTATTATAAAGATACCTACATATTTGTAACAATAAGTAATTTCATATCTCAAATAGTTTAGGAGATATTATAAAAAAAGAAAATTTAGGCATCAGACCTGAGCCCTTAAACTCATTTTTCTGAAATATTGAGGGAAGCCATTTTGTTTGGAATATTTATAAATGTTTATAAATGAAATTTAATCAAAATCGTTAGATCTGATTTGAGAAAATCTACTTTTTCTCATTTTTCCCTTCAGTAAACTACCCTTAATTTTAGGATTATCTATCCAATTCCAAAATTCCCTTGAGGCAACCCTATGAAAACCCTAGATACCAAGTTTTAGCTGGATCGGTATAACAGTTTAGGCTCTAGTTTGAGGTACAGACAGACAGATGTACAGACAGATGGAAAGACAAAGACCACTTTTTTGGAAGTCATGAAACATCAAAATTCATCAAAATCTTGAGTTCGATTTTTTTGACGATCACAATACTTTCTCTACCTGTAAGATAGCTAGAAAGTAAAAATAAAAGAAAACTGACAACCATCTAGATAGTACTTGTATTTATTTAGCATTGCATTTTATTATCTGTTCAGGTTATACGCTCATGTACTAATTACGTTTATGCTTATAGGTATTACGGAAATTACATTCATAGGTCATTACGTACTTGCATTTTCGTGGAGGGAGAGGGAAAAATCCATTAAAACACCCTAACGAGATTTTAGTCTCAATCTCTCGTCATCGACAGGGTAGTCTACTGCGAGTGTAGCGCGCTAGACCAGGCGGCCATAGAGGCAAGGGATTTTATTTAATTAATCAGAACGATACCTCAAAGTAAATTGGGTTATAAGTACCTAGAATCACCAGTAAAGGAAACTCCGAGTCTTCCGTACCTCTTTAGTTTACTCACCAAGTTATTTACGGTACTACTTAAGAACTAATATCACTTTCCTAGTTCTCTTTAATCATCGTTTAGTTTTTTAAATATATAGGCCAGACCAGGGCTTCAGAGCGCAGATAAAGCCCCTATTTGGAAATAATTTGAGTAAATCTTAAAATGGTTGTAATCGCAATTTTTAATGATTATACTAAGTTCTTCCCCTCCTACAAGGTCTGCATTCAGCATTATCTTGGAAATATGGTGGCGAAATGAGGGGTCTCGCGAATATCTCGCTAGACGTTAATTTTACGGTAAAATAATAACTTTCCATTTCTGTACATATAAATTCTCTATAAAAAAGGTTGTATTCATGTTTCTAGTAAATATAACCTTTTGGAGCTATATCTGTAAGAAGAGAACGATTTTTGCAAAACTGCACTCAACACAGGGGCACCCATAATATATTTAAATTTTTATGTCAAATACTACGTAATTTTAATAACTAACATTGTAAGAAGTACATGTGTTACTCAATATTTAATGTTTTAAGCTCTAAAAATTAAACATTTAATACAAAAATATTTCTATAAGAAAAAGGTATGGATGAAAGTCAAAATTGTAGGTGACCTGGCGGTCTTAGGGGTAAGGTGTCAGACTTCTGAGCTGGCGGCCGGGGTTCAATCCCAGGTCCCGGCACAGATATATCTGGTTACCAAACCCTTCCTTCACCTCTGACAATACATCTTGTGAGTGTGGGGAATGCCAGGCCTCCACCGTGGTTCGGATTCCACGTTAAACTGTAGGTCCTCCATTTCATCTCACAATCACCCTGCCATTACACATTAGCGTAAGTGCGTATAACCCGAACGGGTAGTAAGACGCGGTGCTAATAATAATAAAATAATAATAATAAAAGTAAAAATTAGAGTGGAAAAAGAATGTGTGATGAATCGATCGAGGCTATAATCTAGTTCGCATGTACTGAGCTTTTTCCTAAATGAGTTCCAACTCTCTTTCCATGCAAATGTGGGTCAATTTACTCTAGATTATACCTTTCTAATTTATACCATACTAGCTAAATTTATATAAATCAATTAAACATAAATATATTACATTCACCCCTCAACTCCTTCCCCCGTCACGCACAAAGCCTTTTAATGCTCATTCAGCCTCTAAAATAATTACACTAATAGGATAGGATAAGGAAGGTAGGACTTAAGTAGTATGTACTCTCATTTGCTTGGAGGGAGAGAGGTAAACCATTTAGGGATATGCAACTCAATTCATTTGACTAAGATTCAAACACCAGCCTCCTTGTAACCGGCTAGCCAAGACCAAACAATAATCAAACTGTAGCCCGCGTGCCCACCAGGACGTATACAAATTATTTAAATTTCAGAAAATAAATAGTAGGACTGTGTTAAATTACATGGACTATTTTCTTTATTAACATTTCTAAACGACTGTTAAGTGTTGGGGAAAAGCGGCAAGGAGTTGTAATGATTTGTTTACTGTTTTACTCGCAAGGGTGTCAATATTAACATTTCTTTGGCCACATGATGTATAATGTAAATAAAAACTACTCCAGAAGTGTCCAAAGACAAACAAAGGTTTTGTTGTTATGTTTTCTTAAACTCTTGTTTGCGGACTGTGGGAGAAGCACGCTCTTCAAATATGTACTCACCTAGTTTACACGAGCAACAGTATCTGGAATCCATCGATCATGAGAGATAACACTTTATTTTTTAATGTATATTAAACAAAAAGTTTAGGATATTTACGAACTTTTAATTCCTACCGGGTCTTTGCTTACTCCTATATATATTTATTTTTAGCACGTTTAACTATACGTTCGTTTTATCTGCTTATATATTAATTATGTTAATAGTTTTAGGGACTAGGGAGGCTATATTTGTAGGAAGTGTATCCGCATTTGCGTGGAGGGAGAGTGGAAAACCATTTTGTAAAACCACCCTCAGTACACCCGACCGAGATTTGAACCTAGATCTCCCCAACATCGGTAGTCTAGTCCACTGTGAGAGTAGCGCGTTTGATCACGCGACCACCGATGGAGGTTATATTATCACTGCGTCTCACTACCTGTTAGGGTTATACGGATATGTATTAATTACCTAATGAAGGATGAGTAAAGGTTGAAATAAAAAGTGTAGCTGCATTTGCTTGGAGGAAGAGTGGAAAACCATTTGGGGGGAAACATATCAGCACAGCCGACAGAGAGTCGAACCTTGAGCTCCCTAGTCATCGGCAGTCTAGTCTTTTGCGAGAGTGATAATCTGGTAATAGTCTTTACAAGGGAGGAGGTTAGCGTTCAAATCCCGGTCAGGTGTACTGAAGAGTATTTTTTCCCTTACGTGGTTTATTGTTCTTCTCTTTTATGAAATACGAGTGCATATCTTCTAAACTTTATCTTTCTCATCCAAATGGATTAAATTCACAAGTTATGATTGTTAAACACGGCTAAAGCCTATAAAGATACTTTATTCTTTAAATTGAATAACGACACCTGGACACGGAAATCTAACCCAATAGCTTTAGTTTAATACGCTAATGCTTTAACGCAAGGGTTCTCAAACTGCGTCGCGACGGCCTAGGGCGCCATCGGTCTTGGTCCAGGGCTATAAGGAAATACTAAAACTTATAATGTATAGTGAAATGCAACACGAACATTTTCAATGCGTTTACTCGCCTATATTTTAAAGAATAGAATAAATCACACAATTAAATACATGTTTCACCATTATGAACAAACATTACATGAATCATGTATAACACAAATATGAGTATGTCTGCTTTAATTCCTTCTCATTCAGCTGTGTAATTTTGTTCTAATTTTGTATTTTTACATTTAAAAGAATATAAGCTAGTAATGCAAATGATATTTCTATTTTTAATCAATGCCACCAAATTGAATTTGACCAGTTAATAAATATATATATTTATATATTGTGCACAGGGTCGTCGCATGGAGAATATGATATATGAAGGGTGGCGCGGTGTCAAAATGTTTGGGAACCTGTGCTCTAACCACAGAGATACCCATCCAAGAGTCTTCCCCGAACCAAGGGGCATTCTTCACACGTGTCTCATCCTCGGAGCATTAATATTGGGCCACGAGACCAATTTCCCCCATAAACTCACAGGTGGGTTGGGCCACATTCGTTGACCGGGATAATTATAAAATATATAGATCTATTAAATTTAATAACATTACAGTTGTGCCACGTATACTAGTTATGAGGCAAAGTTGTGCATAGACGTATACAAACATATAAGTATAAACTATACGGTAGTAATTAAGTAAGAATAAAGTAACTACCCTTAATTTCAGGGCTACGGTCACGATCAAAATAACATATTGGCACAGACAGACGTCCTGGTATAGACCGATCGTATATGTTGTCCGTGTACACTTTTGATGAAAATCTTTTGTTCGCACATCTCCAGTGAACTTTACCATCGGTAGCAGCATGAACAATTGAACATTTGCTACTTTCTATGACAATCAATTTTTTGCCCCTTTCACTCCACATAAACTAACCTTCCATCATACAATCACTGGAAAACTACACGAAGTAATTTTTATAGTTTGGATGTGTATGTTATTAAATGTATATGCACAACCTTGTAACATAACTGATTATACGTAGCCCAATTGTAATGTGCCCCTCATCCTTGCCCTAGCGGTGTAGATATTCGAATAGGCTGGACAGGTAGTAAGACATGTGGCTTGTGGCTATACCTTACCCAATTTTATCGTTTTTAATCTGATTAAATTGAAATATTATTTTATTTCCTACAACCCACTTCGATGGCCGTATGGGCTAACGCACGCACTACTCTCGAATTTGACTATACGGCCAATGACGGTGATATTGAGGTTAGAATCTCAGTCGGGCTTACTGAGATTTTTTTCAAAATGGCTTTCTACTCTCCCTTCATGCAAATGCGGGTATACTCCCTATAAATATAACCTTCCTAACCCCTAAAATTATCAGCGTAACTAGACCATAAGCGTATAAATCGAATTGGTAGTAAGAGGCTGTGCTAAAAAAAAAAGGTAAAATCAATATGCTCAAAATGCTAATGGTTACAATGGTCACTTTTATGAAAAGTGAAATTTAAATCGTCTATACTTCTTTATAAATTGTCTGAAAAAAAACTAGGAAGTCCTTCCGCATGATCTGGAAAACACAAGGGATTTAAGATCAATAGTGGCAACCCAGTTTGAGGCCACTTCTTGAAAATCAAAGTCCCAACCTAGAAAAATCATTGATCCATACAGTTTTTGGATACATTTTTCACTAGTTATTTTAGTTTCGGAAGAAACATGGCAGCGTGATGATGAATAGAAAAAATAAAAACATGAAAACGTATTTTTTTGTAACCCATCGGCCATCCTGTCTTTCTGGAGTCTTTGTAGCAGCATCTTTGTCGCGGTGACCAGGTCACAACTCACAAGTACGACTTGTGTTCCGTGCA
Source organism: Timema douglasi (assembly GCA_901482245.1). Classification (NCBI taxonomy): domain Eukaryota; kingdom Metazoa; phylum Arthropoda; class Insecta; order Phasmatodea; family Timematidae; genus Timema; species Timema douglasi. Next base: position 15,275 of record CABEEJ010004151.1, read on the forward strand.
TGTATATCTTTGAACGAATAATAAAAAATACAACACGTTTGACGAATGTGAATTCAACAAGCGCGTGCGAATGATTGGAGACTAACTGTCATTTTATGAAGAAATCCCACTTTCTAAGCGCAATTTATAGGTTCACATTGACTCAAAACAACTCACCGTCCAGGAAATAATTAATCAGCCTCAAAACACCCAAAAAATAAATATTGAACTGTATCATATTTTATAGTAAATGCTAAGAGATCCCAAGTATCCAGAGAAGCTTATTGGACAATAATTAACGTCGTTGAGAAACGTAATTCATATAGCTACTAAGTAATTGAACACATATTTATATATGATTTAAATAGTCTATCATTAAAATTTTATGACTGATTTCAAACGAGGCGATGTTTTCTGAAGCCATACAGAGAATTTCCATTCATTATTATCTATCACATATTTTTTTATCTAAAGCATTCGTGTATGAGAGCGAAAATCATTCCAGTAATACCTTGAATGGCAAATAGAAAAGGGGGCTAATTTTCACCCATACTTATTCATGACGTTTCTTAAGTGGTCATTTTTGAAACTATTTTGCGAAGCGGGTTACAACTCTACTTGACGCACCTAAGCACACCTAGACATTATTGTAAGAAATAGAGGTAATAAAATGAGCAATTTAGCCTGCGAGGACTATTTTTTATCTACTGATAACACTTCCCCTCTTCCTCTGAAGAGCTTACAGTCACTTTATTATTTGCGCCTTGAAAACATTGACTTACTTTTTAATTTTACCTTTTTCTTGTTTCCTATTTTAGATAGACATATGCTGCCAAGAGCTTTCTTAATCTACATCCTGTCAGGAGAGTTTCTACAGGCCATTTTCGCGACCAAGCCAAATATTTGTAGATGAATGATAAAAAAAAAATTACAAAAAAAACATCTAAAGATAAAAATATTAGTTTTGTGAGACTATATAACTCATTTTAGAACTATTTAAGAATATATGGGTTTGTAACGTTATATCTTAAACACTCGCTGAATTAAACGTAAATTCACTAACATGGGAAATACTATCTTTACCGGCCATTACGTCACAAGTAGGCGACGTCCTTTAGTTCATTTTTATTTGAGAATATAAAAAGACAACTGCTAGAACAAAACCATTTTCTTTTTACGTTTATAATAATTGTTCAACCTATTAGGGCACTGGGCTATTTGCAACAATTTTAAAGTCGTATTGACTCCTTAGAAACTCGAGCAAACACACCCATAGCACTGAGTAGTTTTTTTTCATCGTTTCTTCCCTTTCTCTCCAGTTCTTTGATGACTGTCGAGACATAATAGGGTAGTGACGTCACATTGTTTAACATCAGAGTGTACTGTGTCTCAGTTAATACTCGAACCCATCCTGTTCTATTATTAATGCTACTAGTATCCCCAGGCCTTAGAAAACCCCCTATAGCCATGAATATTCCCAGTTAGCTCCCGTAACCTAGCCCTTCCCTCTCCAAACTCTCCCTAATCTTAGAGCATCAACTTCTTAAAGAGACAAGTCACCAAAACAACAACCATCTAAACACATTGCCCACTATAAAAATGGGAGATTCTGTTTCACCTCTTTCAACTCTGTGATATCCTGATATGGACATGCGCCCTTCTTGCACTCACTCCTATTGTCTTCATTTACGCAAGGGAATTTCTACGTAGCAATATTTTAATGGGGTTTCTAGGAGAGGCGAAAAGGGGTTTGGGAGGGGTAAGGTTTTTTTTGAAGGTGGTATAATTTATTCATAGCTCTATGCACGGTGGAAATATGAGTGTATTAAAAGTGGAGTAGAATAGAGCTAGAGGATGGAAGTAGCTCGAAGGGGCGTTGTGACAGTTAGACTTAGAGGTGATAAGGGTAGCTGGTAAGAATGTTTTCGGAACTTCAGGCGTACTAACGGGTTGAAGTTGATTTTGAGCGAGAATAAATACAATTACTTATTAGATGTATGTCGCAGAAAAAAAACACGGTATTTTGCTAAAAATATCAAAACATACTTTTTTTTTCTCTTTATCACACGCGTCTTACTACCTGTTCAGTTTTATCCATGTGTACTAATTATGCTAATGTTTAAAGGATGAGGAAGGTTAAATTTAGAGAAATGTACCAGAATTTTCGTGGAGGAGAAGTGGATTTTTTTTTAGGTAAAACCAGTCTCAGCACACCCAGTCGGTATTCAAATCCCAAGATCCCTATCATCGGTAGTCTAGTCTGTAGTGAGAGTGACGCCTTAGGTCATGCGGCCACCGAAGAAGATTTCTTCTTGTTAATCCCTTCAAAATGGGCAATAATAATAATATATTATACTGTAATTAGCTAAATACGAAGTTAACACGCCTTAAATACAATTTAAATAGCCGGCTTTAAGTTCACTTTCTAAACATTGATACATATCAACATAAAATATACAAACTAACCAAATATTGGAGAGCATAGGATAAGTTCAAGGTACAAATTCCGGTTGGATATACTGAGAATATATTTAGCTATGTAATTTTCCACTCTTTCTCCATGGGAGTTCGGGTGCATTTACTATTAACCATCCCATTCATGTGATTAAATATAAGTGGCCAGTACACGTATTAAAACGTGGTGCATAAATAAACAAATCAATTAAAAGAAAAACATAATTTAGAATATTAAACCTTGACAAGTTATCAAAGTGTATACCATCTGTGAACATGCAGGATCACAAGGGTAGAATTATAAGCTTATTGAACACTGAGAAAATGTTATTCTTACGGAAAGCTGATTATAGAGTGTAGAGGCCTATGATTGATTAATATATCAATATTAGTTTAGTCTAACACACAACAGAAATGCTCCACCACTAATATTAATTAAAATATTGTAAGAAGTGAACAAACATGATTATCTAGTCGTAAATAAAAATCCCGTCAGCGTACTTAAGTAGCTATGGTGATATACCACAAGTATTGAGGAACAAGGGGCCAGTTTCATAGCCAAATTTAGTACGCCTCAAGTGTGTTTGCTACACTAAGTACATGACGACACCTACCTAAACCAGAATGGAATGGGCCAGTTTCCTATGCGAGAACGGCCCATTCCATTCGAGTTTAGGTAAGTGTCGTCATGTACCTAGTGTAGCACCGCACTTGAGGCGTACTAAATTTGACTATGAAACAGGCCCCAAGGTTCGATTCCGATTGGTGTCGACGTAAATATTTACTAGTTGTATACAGGTTTGTCCTGCTATCCAGTTAGTAACTATCTAGATACCAGATTTTTTATATATAAATATATATGCCCATACGTGTGTCTTTTGTTAAGCTATTTTGTGTGTGTTTGAAAGTTCACCTTAAATATCTAAATAAAACAAAGTGTCATACTCCAACTTGTCCAACTCCAACTTGAATCCAGTGAGTTGTTTACGCATTTATGAAAAGTAAAGAACTTGGAACTAAATATTTATCCCTTTGGCCCTTCTTTATGCGAGTATAAATATGCTGCCCAGTAGTATATATATATATTTTTTTTTAAATAACTCCTCTCGCTGTTATCTTTCTTATTCTCTTGTGCGTTGTTTAAAAACTACAACTTAAGGAACAGGTTTCTGGAAAGCGTTATATATATATAAAAAAAGTTAGAAATTAAGAAAACAAAAACTACGCAAAATAGAGGAGAGGTAAGTAGGAATAAAAAAGGACAAGGAGGATTAAATCAAGAGTAAAAAACCACGCAACAAAGAGAAGAGATAAAGTAAGAATAAAACAGGACAAGGAGGCTGTGAAAATCTTGTACCGTAGAAAAGTTTAGTGGGAGGGTCGAGGTTTGGGGTTATTTCTATCCTAGACGAGAAATGTGCTTAGGAGGGTACAGAAAAGGAGGAAAGGGGACGGGGTAGAATGAGGGGGTGATTTGGACATGCTGGCAACAAACACAAGAAATGAAGATACAGAAAATTGAGGTTTCGCTTTAAGGACCTTTCAAGAAAACTCTTTTTATCTCTCATCGTAATTTTTTTTAGGAAGGGAGTTTTGCTTTACGATGCCGCAGTTGCGTATGGGGAGGCCATCTTAAACAAGTCCGGGCGTGCGGGTGTTGTCGTCACCCGTTGCTTTTGTGGATTGTTGTTGCAAAAGACACTTCCGGAAGCCGGGTGTCATATTTATATGTCAACATAACAGTTAGCTCTTTATCCCGTGCAGATTAGAACATTTATTAACTTTGAAAAAATCAATTGAAATGTAATAATAATAATTAGTTAGCTGATTACTGATAGCCAATCCATTTAGTTACGTAACTTATCCTAGGCAGGATACCTAACAATAAAAGCAAATATTTAATATTACATAAATTCATATTAATTAAATTCTTAGTAAAACATAAAACCAATTAACACGAGTTTTTGAACAGTAATTCTGGTAAACAATAACGAATTATCTAAATTAATACTGATTTGAACATTTTAGAAACTAACTTTTATTGGCAATAATTGAGATCCATTTCTTTTGGAGAAGTGTATTCTAATATAATTATTGCCAGTCCAAAGGGTCAGGATTAATATGATGAATTTTAAGGAAATGCATAAGAAGAGATAATATAAAACGAGCTTACTCTGGCGTGTCAACCACTCTCCTAGCACCAGCAAAGCAAAAATTTATTCCCAAGGACACTGAAACATATCCATTTGATTCTGTTTGGATTTAAATAGTTTTTTGAGAGAAGAGCAGAATTAAGCCTCTTACTTTACAAACTGAATTACAAAATTATTTAATATGTAAAAACTCTTTTTCAAATAAATATATGATTATTTTTTTAATGTATATGAGGATAGTTGCAATTTAGTAATAGCATGTCATTATATTTCATTTGGCTTGTAATTTGAATTGTAAATTAACTATTTAATGTAGTAAATTAATTCCAAACTTTAGTTTAGTACTATTAATAAATAGGCGGAAGTTGTTAAATTATTGCTCTTTGTTGCGCTAAAAATATTTTATCGCTCATCAGTATGGTATTTAAGTTATCAAATAATTAATAATTAAAAAGTTTTTGTTCTATCAAATGAACCATACACTTCCAGGTATAGTATTTTAAATTTCTGTCATTTAACCTTTGCACAATAAACAATTATTTGAAAAGAGAAAGTAAGATTCAAGTAGAAGTAAATGCTGATTAAAACATTGTAGTAACTTTCTCACATCCATATTTTGCTTAAAATTAAGAATAATTATTATTTTATTTATAGGCCCTAATGATATTTTGTCCAGAATTAAAAGACATTTATGTTTTAATGCGTTTTAATTTTTAAAATATATTAAAAATGGTTGATAGGTTATAGAACTCGTGTGTTAAGAAAGTAGTAAAAATACAAAGCGTGGAAGTAATATATTGTAAAATATTTAATGATTGTCATTCTATTTTATCTCCTACGTAAGAATAATTTAATAAAAAAATATAGTGGTTATGTAAAAATAATATTTTTTTTGTGTCGGTTACTTTAGTTGATGTTCTTAATTTTTATACCCCATTAAATTAAACTGGATTATACGAGAAAGTATGTATGAGTGTGTATCAACATTTATTGCAATTTTTTTCATTCATACTTTCTAAACCAACTTATGATATCAGTATACGACTTCTAAACTAACTTAAGTCAAGAACAGACATAACAACCAGCCCACAGCCGTTAATTCATCACTGTGAAAAGGGAAACCCACATTTCACCAATTATAATTTTTTCGGTCATGCCAAGAATCAAACCCGGGAGCCTTATCTCTGTAGACAGACTCACTACCGACTAGAGATGAAAATTTCCAAGGAAATTTTGAATCGTAAAATTGTATGCAGTGGTGACTTGCGGTAGCGGGGTTAAATTGTAGAGGTGGCACCTATAAGCTTCAATACTTCAAAATATAGCGTGTTAAGAAACTTGTGGTTTATAAGAAGGTGGTAAGGGACATGGGGTTGGGGGAGGGATAGATTGAAAGCACGGAGAATAGGGGGAGACAAATGTTGGGTCAACTTTAAAATTATTTTAATGATGATAGCAAATTGAAGTATGATTTATGAACATAACGGGTCCACAAAGGCTTGCATTAATTTGTTTATTTACTACTTTTTTCTAGTATTGCGTCTTACTACCCATTTTGCTTGTACGCCTATGCACTAATTACGCCAGTGTGTTAGTGATGAGAAAGATTGAATTTTGACGAATTGTACCCGTCAGAGTGGAAAACAATTTTGGTAAAATCACCCTCAATGCACCCCAGGATTGAACAGAAATCTCCCTGTCATTGACAATCTAGTCTATAGCGAGAGTAGTGCGTTAGACCGTGCGGAAACTGAGGCTCGTTTGATGATGTTTCTGGTGTTAACGCCGTTAGGAGAAATTAATCTTAGGTATAAACGTTATCATTTGGGATATCTATATTTCAATTACATTAGTTTCATTTAGTCAATTGAAATTATTTTACAGAAATAAAAGTTGAAAATTTTCAGTTTTGGAAAGTTTTCCGGAAAAAATATAGGTAAAATTTTCCATTGATAATTTTTTGTCTCACATGTCTATTACCAACTGAGTTAAGGTGTCGGACTTTATTATAATATCAATTGGGAGATCATTAGTATGACTATACTGGAGAGTATTAATACTTGAATACACGATTCGATGGTCAAATAACTTAAGGCGTCACTCTTGCAATAGACTGGACTGCCGATGACGAGGATATCGGGGATTCCCACCTCAGTCATGTGTACTGAGGGTGGATTTTCTTAAATGTTTTCATATTCTTCCTCCACGCAAATGTGGGTACACATGCTATAATTTCAACCTTCTCCCTAGCATTTTAGAGTATTTAATACATTATGAATATAACTCGAATGGATATTAATACAAGGTGGCCAAAAAATTAGCGGTGAACACGAATTGTGGAACTCATCCGAGCTCGGTAATATTTTTACACGAACTGCGGAGTAAAATTTAAATTCTTAATGACTTTGTTCAAATTGGAACATGCAGGTTAAGTTAGGTTAGATTTGGTTAGGCTAGGTTAGTTTAGGTTATACTATGTTAGGTTAGACTATGTTAGACTAGGTTAGGTTGGGCTAGGTTAGGTCAGGTTATTGATTAGGAGTTCAACGGGATTACAGGCTGCTCTGCAATTCGAGTGAACCAGCTGACAGGTATACTTTATTCCACAATTCTAGTGGGCTCTAATTAAATATCTGCTGGCAGGTATATCCTATTCTGCAATAGAAGTGGGCCCTAATTGAATGTCTGCTGACAGGTACAATTTATTCTGCAATTCGAGTGGGCCCTAATTGAATGTCTGCTGACATGTACATTTTATTCTGCAATTCGAGTAGGCCCTAATTGAATGTTTGCTGACAGGTTTACTTTATTCCACAATTCGAGTGGGCTCTAATTAAATATCTGCTGGCAGGTATATCTTATTCTGCAATAGGAGTGGGCCCTAATTGAATGTCTGCTGACAGGTACATTTTATTCTGCAATTCGAGTGGGCCCTAATTGAATGTCTGCTGACAGGTATACTTTATTCTGCAATAGGAGTGGGCCCTAATTGAATGTTTGCTAAGAGGTATATTTTATTCTGCAATTCGAGTGGGCTCTAATTAAATATCTGCTGGCAGGTATATCTTATTCTGCAATAGGAGTGGGCCCTAATTGAATGTCTGCTGACAGGTACATTTTATTCTGCAATTCGAGTGGGCCCTAATTGAATGTCTGCTGACAGGTATATTTTATTCTGCAATTCTAGTAGGCCCTAATTGAATGTTTGCTGACAGGTATATTTTATTCTGCAATAGGAGTGGGCCCTAATTGAATGTTTGCTAACAGGTACATTTTATTCTGCAATTCTAGTGGGCCCTAATTGAATGTTTGCTGACAGGTATATTTTATTCCACAATTCAAGTGCGCCTAAAATTACTTTCTGAATATACCAAATATAATAGCAATAATATGCATGGTGGGGCGGAAACAATTAGATGATCTATGCTGAAGAAAATGGTGGACAACTTGCTGAGGTTTGAGAGACGTCCGGTAGATTCTCCTGAGTGACATTATCTTCAAAAAGTGAAAAATTGTAGTGGGTAGTTTGCTTTTATTTAGCTAGTGAATATTTACTTTACAATTCAAGTGTTTATTTTCAGATTACTAATCATGCAATTGTTTCGGCCCTACCCTGTACAATGCCAGAGCTTACTACCAAGAGTTTTAGGTGAGTGGTTGTAGCGCCTGACTCTGAATCTAAGGGCTGGTTTTATATTCAGACTTAGTACGCTTCAAGGGAAGCGCTGTACTAAATTAGAGACTACATATATCTAAACTCGAATGGGCCAGTCTCACATTAGAAACTGGACCATTCCACTCTGATCTAGGTAGGTGTCGTCTCGTAATTAGTATAGCACCCGCACTTGAGGCATACTAAGTCTGACTATGAAACTAGCCCTAAGGGCTGGAACTTAATCCCCCCCCCCTCACACTGATGTCCAAGGTCAAAGCTACTACAACGGTGTGATTTTATATTCTCTCTTCAGATGTTTTTGCGTATTGCTTTTAATATCCTTTTCTTATTCAATAAGGTTTAAGCCTGCTTAATTCCTAACACATTAGTGTAATTAGTACATATGCGTATAACCCAAACGGGTAGTAATACGCGGTGCCAAATAAAAATAAGGTTTAACCATTATTAATACTAGAATTAGTCACTAAAGAATAGAATAAATTGAGTTGTGTGCTTTCGTTGTTTTGTGTGTGTGTGTGTGTGTGTGTGTGTGTGAGTTGAAAGTAAACTGGGTCAAAACAAATGTTTCTCACTAATTAACAGCATTACCAGACATAAATGTTGAAATAATTGTCCACAAGTTGAATTTTATTTTAGTTTTACCTGGGCTTTGAATAAGATTACATTCCAAATAAATTTTCCCTTCATCGTAACATTTGTCTAAGACTTATTTTAGTTTTAAAATATAGAGCTAGATTCTCTGATTACTTTTACATATTTTTTTTAACCAGACCATAAAGTTACCCAAAATATTGTAAATATCAATCACATAATGAAATTTAATTTTGACAATAGAGTCGATGAAAAAAAGGACAAATAGAGAAACCAAATAAGAAACGATATAATCGTGGTCGTAGAGCTTTAAAATGGTTAGGACAATCACACGGAATATTTTTAACGTAACTTTAATTAGGCTTATATATATAATTTAGACTTTAACAAAATAAGAACACCAGGTATATGCTTCCTTATAATTTTTGAGTTTAAAAATAAGAAATAAGAAATAAAACAGCTAAACATAGTTATGACATAGCAATCATTTTACAAATACATAGCACGAATCTACAGCCACATTTTTACCGTCAGGGTACACAAAACAAAGCATTTACAAACGAGCGTAAAAAAAGTGTTAGGATGGAGGACAGTTTAAAAAAATACTAACATTTTATTGCGATCAACATTAATAACATTTTATTACATTTACCTATGACTAGGTATATGAATATATGAGTAGTTGTAAATGGGATTATAGTTTGAAAAAAACTTCTTTTTGTGATCAATATTGATAACATTTTACTATATTATTAGCATCAAAAATTACAGCTGAAGATATCACATGACTTTACGTATGAATATATGAGTTGTTCTAGCAACTTTAGTGACTGGAAGATAGTATGCTATTGCCAAATGCATAATAAACAACAGTAGTCGGTAATGATTTTGATATCTTTATCTAAGTAAAACATACTTATACAAGGAACGAAAAAGATTGTTAAGTTAGAATCAACTATAAAATCTGTTTCATTCTTTTTATAATAAGTAAGCTATATATATTTTTAACACAGTCACAAAACAAATATTATTGAAATAATTAACCATGACAAAACAAAGGTGAAATTAGGGTCGTTTCAAAATATCTGATTTTAAGCTTCAAATTCAATTTGACTAATGAATTTATGAAGGATATACAAAGTATAACTAGCAAATTACTTTTAGTACAATATAACATTGATAACTAAAATGGGGTTTAAATAAATAATCTCTCTTTTTAAATTTAATGAAATATTAAAAAGATCAAATATTTTTCTAGATATAATTACTAAGTTATTTTTATTAAATCTTAACTTTTTTGTCTATAAATAACACAATATTAATGTAGGCTGAATATAAAAAAATCATTTTAAGGAATATTGGCGATAGTACGCTGCGTTGAAATAGCTAGGCAAAGTTATTGTATTTTTTATTTGAAGTATTTAACGTGCAATTTCTGAACCGACTTATTATATCAGTACATTATAATTTATATGAGCGAGAGCAAAAAAAGCATATTTTATAGGGAAAGGTATTTACTCATAGCTTCAAGGATTCTTTCACATACCACAATAGGCATGGAACCGACGGCTTTAGTTTTCCTGCGAAGGAAGTTGTGTTAAGGAGTTTTATCATTCAAGAAAAATCTGTCAATCCCAGCTGGGTTTGAACTCATGAACATCGGGTCCTGAGGCGAGGACTCTACCCCAAGACCACCGAGTTGGACGACATTCTTAAAAAGTTTATATTTTATATATTTAAATTTTAAGTGAATTTGATCATAATGAATCAATTTTAATGATTATAAAACACAAGCATTTGATAGATCACGTTACACCAACGCTATGAGCGTGTGGAGGAACAATTTTAGCCCCTGCTGAGTTCAGGAGACCATATGGAATGTATGACTACGCTGTGATGTTGCCATTATTAGCTTTTTTCCTCTCTTTCTTTATATGAAAGTTGTTATTCATGGGGACTGACTGGTCCGTGGCGAGAATGTTACCCGCAATGCAGACACGATAAGTATTCATGTGCACGGCCTACCACAAGGTTGTACCCTAGAGCTACTGTGGTGGCTCTATGGCCGGAATGTTGGTAGCAATTGCGATACGGTATGAGAACATTATTTATTATTAACTTTTAGCTCAGCAGGTGAAAAAAAGGTATTGGGTTCGATCTCAAAGATAAGGACGAACAAGTATATAAATGAGTTAGATCATGTCACTAATTAATAAGTTAAGTTATTGACTGACCAACCCAATGGGAAGACCTAGACGCAGATAAGAGGATAACATTAGAATGGGCCTGAAAAAGATAAGGTGTAACTAAACTATCTGGACTGGATAGAACTAGCTCAAGACAAGGAAAGGTTGTAATAAGGTGGGCTGGATGGAATTAGCTTGAGATAGGGTGTAATGAGGTGGGCTGGATGGAATTAGCTCAAGATAGGGATAGGTGATGTACCTTTGTAAGTAGTCTAAAGTAAATAACTCTCGAGTTCCTAACGTCATATAGTAACTGAGTCTATATAATATACGTCCTAGGAGGGTGGTTATTGTGTATGTCCAAGAAATAATCTAGAATGAGCCGCTACTAGCAGACTCGTGGAATCTATTAAAGAAAAATCTTCACTCTAATGCATTTTTTTAAAATTGTTACATTTTACATAATATACTTTGCATAGCCATATATAAACTGAGGAAAAAATAATAGTAAAATTATAATTAGTGTGAAGAAAATAAAACGTATCCAAAGGGATGTAACACACGTTTAAAACTTCACCTCCTAGATGATTTGTACTCAGTGGTGGCTCGTGTACAGGCACTGCAGAACTGCAGCATCCCCTATTTCAACTTGATATTATCGATAACATTTAATATAATGAGTCCTTTTTTATTAAATTCTTTCTTTATTTTTGTAGTACAATATATATTCCTTAAGCTTAATATCAATACTTCAGTAGCCAACCCCCAGTTTATGAAAAAGTTACAAAAATATTTGTATGGAACTGTGTGCTTTGCAGTGCTAGCGACGTGGTGTTTGACTGTTTTGCGCATGTGCACATAGGAGGGAGTGGGGAGGAAAGCAGGACTGCCAGGTAGAGAGAGAACTGTTACTCTCGCAGTGCCGGCTCTGGTGTGATGGTGGAAGGAAGTTTTTTTACTCAGCGTGCGTTGTACTTGAAAACCGTGTACCATATTCTTGAATGTGATAAAGTGTAGATTAGTGTAGAACTAGATTATTATTCTGCTTCCAGCTGTTCTATTTGATTCATTTTTTTCAGTTATTTTACTTAACAGAAAGACTAAATGCGCTTGAAGTACTTTCAATGGAGAAAATAATATAATAATAATGTTTAGCAGCGCGTCTTACTACCCGTTCGGGTTATACGCTTTAAGTACTAATTACGTTAATGGAATAGGAATTGGGAAGGGTTAATCAGAGGAAGTGAACCCGCATTTGCGTGTAGGGAGAGTGGAAAACAATTTAGGAAAAACCACCCCCAGTTCACCCTAACGAGATTTGAACCTCGATCTCCCCGTCCTCAGCAGTCGAGCTCAACATGACTAGCGCGTTAGCCAACTACGCCACCAAGGCGGGTCAATGGAGAAAAATTTCCTCAACTGTCATCCAGAGATCAAGGAGAAAATTATTTAACTTTTTGCGCAAATTAAAACAAGAAGAATGGATTTCATTTTTAAATGACTAGATCAAGCTTGAACTTTAACAAATTAAGTTGAATTAAATAAAAAATAAGTTTTTTGTTAATATTTTATTAAATTCCTTAAAAAAAATTCTTTTTATAGATGTTTTTTTCCTTTAACACAATTTTAAAACAAAGGCTAAAAAATTTCTGTAGCAGCACCCCCACTAATTATAGCTACGAGCCGCCACTGTTTGTAGGCTACTCTTAACATTCTCGCAAATGTCGATTTGGTATGACGTAAGATTAATGCCTAGGACCACTTAGCCCCGCTACAATTAATGTAGATAGTAATTAGGGAGTCACGTGGGTCTTGAAATGTACAACACGCTTACCTTGAAAGGTAATAGTAATTCCTTGATGGTTTACAATAACTATCTTATAAGCTACGCCCTAGAGGAAAAGTGTAAGGTAAGCTTGCTATTTTAAATGGTAAAAGGAGTGTTCGTGAAACTTGGGGAGGGCTTGAAAACACTTTTTTTTTTCGTTTTTAACAAATTCACACCCACGTCAGTTTGCCCGTGATCTAAATATCAAGTTCATGTAGTCCGGTTCTCTGGTGATGGGAAGTTTGAGCCTCAAATTCCTGTCGAATAAACTGAGGGTGTTCTTATCTTTATGATTTTCCACTATCCATCTACGAAAATTTGGATATTATATACTCTACTTTCCTCATCCCTACCATATTAATCGTAACATACATATCGAACTACGCCTTTCCATTACGAGTTAAGCAAAAAACTATGCCTAAAGTTCAAAAAAACGACCTCATACTTATTCCATCTCACTAACTTTTTCCACACTTCTATATGGTTGCATATTCCCTTTGCCCCAACAACATCTATATACCAAGTTAGACATACTCTTTCATTCTTAAAACTCTGAATGTCTCTCTTTTTTAAACATTCATCTACCACATTTAGCCAGATCTTATATGGCCTACTCCTTCCTTTTGATCCACACACTCTATCATAGATTTGCTTTGCCACTTGATCAACACTCATTCTATCAACATACACAAGCCAACGTAAGACGCTTCTTTCACATTGATTTATTGGATTCCCTTTCAAACCGCACTCCTTCAGCACCACTTCATTACTGGCTTAGTCTATACGAGCTTAACACATATATTTTGTATATATCTTATTTAAACCGCAATCGCCTTGCTCTTATGTTTCTGTTTCTCTTGATAAAACCACATTTCACATCCATTACAACAATGTTGGCGTTGACACAGCCAGCTTTACCTCTTTCAATACTACTGATAGAGTTTGTGTGGGAGAATATACCAAAATTAATGGACTGGTTAGTGGAAATGATTAGACTACAATTATCATTTACCTATAACAAAAAGTGATCCCTGATCCTCCTTATTTTTATTTCAAATCTCAGTGCTTACACTGTTCACTCCCCGCTAAGCAAATATATATTTTAGGCAATTTGTTGGAAGATGACCAGATTGATTTACACAATATATGTATATATATTTAGCACCATGCATTACTACCCATTCGGGCGATACGTTTATATATTAATCACGCTAGTTGGTTATGGATGATGAGAGTTTATAGGAAGTTTAACCGTATTAGCGTGGAGAGATAGTGAAACAATGTATGTAAAAACAGTCTCAATACATACGACTGTGATCGAACCATGATTTCTACATCATTGGAAGACTAATCTATTGCGAGAGTATCACCTTAGACCATGCGTCCACTGAAGTGATCTATTTTCCATATTAATCCGTGCTTTAATTGGTTAATGGTTTGAACAGACATATTAGTTTAATTTTTAACCGTTAGTGCCACGACCTTGTTTACCGAGAGGTAAACATGACATTAGATGGTACCTGTCTTTTTTATTTGTTGCTCCATACATAATTAATGGGCATATAAATATTCTACAAAGTTGTGATACCCGATGTTCCATTGTGTCCTATTGAAACAATGATAGTTTCCACGTAAAGGTACAGTACATTAGATACATGAGATGCTAAAGCCCACACTTAGGAAAGGGGATTTGATCTAATTTCAGATAGATAAATTATCCATTATCGTCACGTGGTTTACCTAAATGTTCACATCGTTACGCCATATAAATCTCACAAGTAGATGCCCCCACATAACAGACGCGTCATAAAACCGTCTCTACCGCCATACTCTCTTCGGTGGCCGCATGGACTAAGGTTTCACGCTTGCAAGAGACTATACTTCCTATTTATGGAGAGATCGTGGTTCGATACCAGTCGGGTGTACTTAGGGTGGTTTCCCTAAGTGGTCTCTCACTATTTTTCTCTCAACGCAAATGTGGATACACTTCTTTTAAATTCAACCTTCCTAATCCTTAACTTATTAGCGTAATTAGTAGAATACCCGAATGGGTTGTAAAACATGATGCTAAAAAATCTATCACTATCATTTATTCATTCTGCGGTAAGAAGGAACCAGGAAAATGGTTTCACGTACTCTATAATTTGAACTAATTAAATGAATTTTCTGTTGACACGTAGGCAAAAATTTAACCAGAATGTGTTAAATTAGAATTCTGAGCAAAGCTAATATAAAAAGGATCATACAACTACATATAGACATAAATTATTGAAAAGTTGTGAAAATTGATGTGAAAGAGTTTTGGGGTGAATTCGTTTAGTTCCTCGTTTTGGTCTGCTACTGCGCATGACGTCACCTGGGTGACAAGCGCAGTTATTTATCAAGCGTAAGGCTCGGAGATAAGTAGAAAATAATTATTATATCATCTGGCACATTTTTATTAGTTGTTTATCATTATCATGTAAACTACGACGAATGACAATGTAATATTAATACTTATAAAATTATACAATTATGAGAGAAATAATATTTATTAGGGACCGGAATTTGACTATTAGCCTTTTCTTTCCTTTGATATAGGCAGTTAAGATTCATATGCATTTCGTGTTAAGGCTTAACCGTGCAAAGAATCGGACAAACTCCTAATACCTATATAATAAATGAACCCATTTACTCTCTTGTAATTTATTTCTGTATTTTCTTTAGCATACCACAACCCATGTTGCATTGGCATTCTCCCTTTGTGGAAATCGGAAGTATTTAACCGAACAGCCTTTATTTGTTTGTGAATATTTGTATATAGTGCACAGTTTGGTATGAAGAATTTGTTTGTTTCTGAAACTTTTAGAATTAATTGACACGTGAATAACTAGGAGTGAAACTAAGAAAGGGTGAGAACTGAGGACTTACACACTTACACACCCCAGGTGACTACAGTGACAGCCAGCACTGAGGCATGGTGGCAGGGGGAGGCATGCGAGGGAGCTCACCTCTATTATCTTATTACCACGGGTAAAGCAACTACAACGCATATACTCTGTGAGATAACCACATGGATACTATTGGGAAACAGCTTTGTCGTTCTCTCGTTTTCGAGTGGTCAATCTCCCCTCAAATATAAGACAAGCTTCGCGACGCTGGTTAGTCGATGTTGCCAGTAGCTCCATCAAACCACCTTCCTAAATAACTGAAAGCGAGAAGATTTGACAACAGTTAACTGAAAGATAGCGAAGATAAAGCTTTTATTCATAAGATTCGCAGTTTCCTCACCAATGGTATTGGGTGTAGTGAAAAGCGGCCTTAGTTACGAGACGAACCAGAATGGCTTGGTGGAAGATTATTGACAGGAAGGGCCAAATGTCCCGGGTTCGATTCTTGTGAATAATTAGTCAATTACCACTTATTTAAATTTAATTAAGTTAACTGTAATGACCCTGTGGATAACATTCATGTATCAGTTTGTGGTAGATATGAATTTTATTATGTCAAATTTTTGTTGACCAAGGTGATAAAGTACAAAAACAATTGCAATTTTAAATTGCATGTTCAAGTGGTAAGTTGTTCAAGTAATTTGATTATATTAGCACAACAGGATAAACGGCAAACATGGTGTACAAAGAACAACTGGCAACGTAGTCTCACAATTTGTTAGCTCTTATTTTCGAGACCTTTAATAGGTTTCTCTTCGGTTCTCAGGTTAACCAGATTTCTCTAATCTTTCAGAGGAACAAGAGAAAACAACGAAAGTAACGTACCGAAAAGTACCAACAAAACTAATTTTCAGTAATCGGATATTTGTTTAGTACTGAAGACTGTGTACCCCAGATAAGTAATATATTATTTATATAACCCAAATGGGCAGTGAGAAGTGATGAAAAAACCCATGACAAATAACCGCCGATAGAAAACATTTAAATATAGTGAGGGATAAACTTATTAAACATTATTTTCAAGGGAATGTTTTTTATACTAAAAATAGAATTGTTTATTAATATATATATGAATGTAACCTTTAGTTATTAACCACATAGAAGATTAAGACTGCATAGCTCAGACGATTCTTCCAGAATTCATCCGAGGATAAAATTATAAAGCACAGCAGTGACCTGGTGGTAAGGTGTCAGACTTCTGTGCTGGGGGTACGGGGTTCAATCCTCGGTCCAAGAACAGATTTATCTGATTGCCAAACCCTTCCTTCACCTCTGACAAGACGTGTATTAATCACAACTTGTGAATGTGTGGAATGACAGCCATCCACCATGGTTCGGATCCCACGTTAAACTGTAGGTCTTAAATTTCATCTCACAATCACCATACTTTTACACCTTAGCGTAAGTGTGTATAGCCCGAATGGGTAGTAGGACATGGTGCTAATACTACTACTACTAATAATAATAATAATATAAAGCACAATGTGGGTAAACTGCTCCCAGCTGACCCGTACCGGGATCATATCCAGGTCAATAACGCCAAAAGTCACTCACTACAATTGCGTCTTAATTTAAAATGGGTGTGGAAAGCTTGCATTTCAAAATGTTACTTAGGAATTATTAAAACAAACCCAGCAAATTTAGTTAGAATTGAAACAAGTCCTCACACATTGGTTAGCACCACAATCCATGTTTATTTCTATCATCATCAGGAGCTAAACTTAATTTCTCACTAACCATACAAGTAAGTGATCAACTTTTTTTTTTTAAACACGGTGAACATTTCATTTATCATTACTCAGTCCCTGCTTTGAAAATTTTAAATAATACCAAACACCAGAAGTATAAACGTGTATTTCTACGATTTACTTCATACCTTCTCACATTTTCCTTTCTCAGAAAACATGGGGAAAGGAAAATAACATTTCTCACAATGGTTCAGTTGTTTCAACATTTCCGGGCAAACACGTCCACAAGTAACGGTTTTAAAAAGAGGAGTAGTATGGAGTCTCATACGTACCAAGTAGAGTAATGGTTTTAAAAAGTTCACAAATTCAAATGGAACTGCTCAAAATGTCTGCAGCTGACAGTTCCTTTAAGCTATAAAATAAATTTACCTTGCATTGGAAGAAAGACTTTTATCCGTGTTGTTTTTACTTCAAATTAAAACTAGATTTTGTATGAAGCTTTAAAAGTTGATAGAGTGTTTTTGTATCCTTAGGGATGTTTGAAAATGTATTATTTATATATGTATATCTCAGAACTACTATGTTGGTATCATTCAAAGCGAACAAAAAAACTAAAATACTAGTAGCTCTGTGAACAGTAGACCTTATTTACTCCCTTCATGTTATAACTACCTACCTCAATTTTGTTGTATAAATTTCAGGTTTGTTTTTCCAAGACAATTGTAATTTTATTTTCGTGTTTTTGACAATCATATGCTTCATCAAGATTGCATTACATTGAACATTTTTATAAATATGTTTTTAATCTTTTATTGCTATTACTCTAATATGCGCTTTACAAAATATGTAATAATGCAACTGCGTATAACCTGAACGGGCAGTAAGACGCGGTGCTAATAATAACAATAATTTCAATTTCAATTTCCTTTATTATAGTGCTGGCCAACAGTCCTAAGACCTATAACAGGCCAGCACTGAAAAGTACACACGTACATACCTTATAATATATATATTTACACAAGAAAAAATGATAGACAAAAAATGGCTAAATAATGTTATATACTGACGAATAGTTATGAGATAAAAAAGTAGTTAATAATAATAATAAAAAAGTAACATTAAAAACAAATAACTAAATAGTAAGCAGTAACATTATGCAAAAAATAGATCAGAAAATTGTAAGTTTAAATAATATAGGCAGAACCTCTACATGATAAATTATTGATATGGGGTATCCTTAAATAACTCTCTGAGTTTAGCTTTCCTTTTACTAATTTACATAAGAGTGAGAAAGTCCAAAATTACCAAGCTTAGAGAGAATAATATTATTCTGACATAAATCAAATGCCTTACTTTGGTCAAAATAAATAGCATCAACCTGAGCTTGGGCAGAGACTTGAGGGGCAACATGCCCAATAAATTCTACTAAATTAGTGACAGTAGATTTACTTTTTATAAAGCCATGTTGATTATTTGAAAGTTTATTTTTAAGGTGGTGGAAAGTATGCTCATGTATGATTTTCTCGAATACTTTGGAGAAAGTGTATAAGAGGGAAATTGGTCTGTAATTACAAACATTTGTTCTTACCCCTTTTTTATAGATAGGTACGACAACAGATTGTTTCCATGTAAAGAGGAAAAGTTTCATTTGATTGGCTAATGTTAAAGATATAGGCTAACAGAGGGCTGAAAATGCTGGCACAGCCTTTAACAATAAAACTTGGAATTCCATCTGTCCCAGCATATCTAGAAGAACTCAATTTTTTTATAGCATTAGCAACATCCAAGGGTGTAATGTGGCAAGGGTACAAGGGCGCGCTCGTTTCAATAACGGGGCAGGGTTGGGATTGAACACATAAATATCTAGAACTGAGGTGAACACTTTACCTTAAGATCACTGAGGTCAACCCCAAGATTATTGATAAGTCCATAAGACTCCAGATGTCTTGGAAACTTTTGATTATAATGAATATTTAACCACCGTCATCGTGGGCTAAGGCGTAAGTCTCGTCTGGCCTTGTTTGAAGGGTATGAGGAGGTAATAGTTGGAATCCCGACCGGGTTTATTGAGATGTATATTTTTCATTTGAGATATATATAACTTAGTGTATATATTACACTAAACTTAGTGTCTCTATTTCATAGGCTATGTATGAAGCCTATGGATCTAACCACGCCATTTGTTTCAGCCTTGTCCAACCTAAGTACTATCCTTATAATCGTGAGACGCCCCTCTCTATCTAGTCTCCAGAAGAAGCAATCATTCAAAAAAAAAAAAAATTCAAATGGAACGTATGGAAATATTACCTACTAAATAGGTACTTGACTGAGTATGAGAGTAGCTTCCACATTCACTTCTTGAAACAAATGTTAGGTCGTTTGGACATTCGCTACTAATGGGAAAAGGGAGGTAGGGGCTAAAAGAAAGTGAACCCGGTCATTTCTACGATGGAAATTGATTACAATAGCTTCTTAACCTATTGGTGATTTTTTTTAGATTCCTTTATTTCTCAAATGTTATTTTAAAAGTCAAACGCCGCGCGTCAATTTATCACCGTGATGGTATTTTATTTAGTAAGCATCCTACATTATTATTATTATTATTATTATTATTATTATTATCACCGCGTGTTAATACCCGTTAAGGTTATACGCACGCTAGTGCGTAATGGTAGGGTGATTGTGAGATTAAATGGAGGATTTACAGTTTAACGTGGAATCCTAACCACGGTGGAGGCCTGGAATATCTTAAAGATATGCGAGTTGTAACATGATAGGGCATCACTATACACCCAGAGAACCAATTTGAACTGCAGCCCACAACACGTTTACATTTTTTGACGTCATGTTCACAGAGCACTAGTGGTCGAGTCAAGCAAGTTCAGGTGCTGTCTGTCTGCAAATGTGCGGAGACCCAAAATTCGACACTGTCATTGATATATGTCGGTCGTATCCAGTGCAGCACCATTCGTCGAGAAGTCACGAGTCTATTGGGATTGCAAAACGATAATTATTACAGCCGTGATTCAGCCTGTATTTAATTGATCAAATATGACCGGGTGTAGGCCTACTTAATTGTTCTATAGCCTTAGAAACTGGAAAGTTCATTACCGCATTTATGAAATTACGCCACCTATCCCTATCTTGAACTAGTTCTACTTAGACGACCTCATTACACCCTATCCCTATCTTGAACTAGTTCTACTTAGTCCACCTCATTACACCCTATCCCTATCTTGAACTAGTTCTACTTAGTCCACCTCATTACACCCTATCCCTATCTTGAACTAGTGCTACTTAGTCCATCTCATTACTCTTTATCACTTTCTTGATCTAGCTCTACTCAGTCCACCTCATCATACTCTATCCCTATTTTGAGCTATCTCTATCTAGTCCGTCTCATTACACCTTATTTCTATCTCGAGCTAGTTATATCCAGTCCACCTCAATACAACCTATTTCTATTTTGAGCTGGATATATCCAGTCCACCTCATTACACTCTATCCCTAACTTGAGCTAATTCTATCCAGTCCTCCTCATTACACCCTGCACCTTAATCTACGATACTTGATTATCCTAGAAATTGCCGGGTATATCCCTAAGTAAAGTTTTTGTAAATTGTTTTACTCTCTCCCTAAAAGCAAATTATGGTCCTTTTTATCTTAAATTATACCTTTCTCAGTACTACCTCATTATCATAATTAATATAATATTCACTCAAATCGGTGGTCACATGGTCCAACGCGTCACTCCTATGTTATACTGGATTTACTGTGGCGGGGAAATCAAGGGTTAGAATCGTGGGCGAATGTACTGAGGTTGGTTTTTCCTAAACAATTTTCCACGCTCCCTATACAATTGTGGGTACATTTCCATTTAAAATTCCACCTTCCTAATTCTCACTCCACTAGCATAGTTAGTGTATGCAAATAATGATTTAGGAAAATATACCTCAGTATACCTGGTTGAGATTCGAATGCCCGGCGTCCCTATCACTGCTCAATTGGGCCAGACAAGGTTGACGCCTCTCTGTCGGGTGCACTGAAGTTGGTTTTCCCCGAGTGATTTTCCACTTTCCCCCCATGAAAATGCAGTTGCATTTCCATAAAGCTAAGCCTTCCCAATCCCTAACCAATTAGTGTGTTTAGAACATAGGCATATTTACTAAACAGGTAGTGAGACGCGGTGCTAAAAATAACAAAATAAGCCCTGATATTTGACAAGTCACAAACACACAATATCAGTCCAGCGTTGTTCTAACCAAAAATAAAAAACTTTTTTGTATCAATTTTATTTATTCACGGACACTAAACTACTGTTAAGTGTACATTAATTTACAGACAAAAGGGAGCGTTATGAAGTATAGTAGTAAAGTGTTTGCTAGAACCCTTCACCAGTTACTAAAACGTCGTTAAACGGGCAATAAACAGCCCATTACCGCATCTCTTATCATGTTAAATACTGGGAGAGAGAAAAATTACAAGATTGACCCGGCGATGATACCAAAACTGACAGCCCCCGGGTTTTTTTATGTGCCATAAATTTGAAATCCTTTCAACCGGGAGCCATTAAGACAAGCTTAACAACCATGACGTATTTCCACCGATCTAAAAACTCAGCAGACGAGTAAAGTGGGCGCCACGAGAAAAATGCCTTTGATCTTTCCCGCACGGTTGACGAACTGTACCGGTAAACTGTACAGTCAGTCACAGAATTTGCTTTGTTTTCCAATGAAAGACTAGAATTTTATTATATTGTATTTGATTAGATTAAAAATATATTAACATAGTATTTTAAATCATCAGACATAAATATCTAGAGCGTCGAGGCTTGCATGATTCTCGTGTTGAACTGGATTGCCGATAACAGGTAAAATGGAGTTTTAAGTCCCGCTTGGATGTACTGAGGTGTTTTCCCCCCCTATAATGGTTTCCCACACGCCTTACACACAGATGCAGGTACATTTACTCTAAACTTTTACTGTCATCATTACTACAACTCTAGAGTAATCATTGTATGCTCATAGTCTATGTGGTTACAAATAAGTGATGTAAAAGGTTACCTTTATCTACTTTTTGACCATTTATCAGAATGCCTTCATATCCAACCTCGAACAGAACCAGTCCCATGTCTCGCAGCAGTATCATACATAGATTCTGGCCCATGTTACGGTAGGACAGAATGACTAGTATTAAAAAATAATTTAATATAGTTATAATATGTCACTTAATGGTTCAGCCTTAATGTGGAGTAAAAGGTAACGTGAGTTATGGGAAACATTTTTGCAGTTTTTATATGAAAGTCACAGTTTGGTCAAAAATAAATCAAATAATTCTCCAGCATAAATATTAAGTTTAATTTTATTCACGTGGTGATATCAACAGTTTTGAATATCTGCCAAAGGTGGCTTGGAATTTAATGACAAATTTTATTCATTTAAATAGTTTCTCATCTAATGCCGATTGCTATGCCCATAACAGATATTCAAGAACTGCTAAGATCACCCATCATGCGAATAAAGCTAAACTTTATGTTTATACTGGAGCAATATTTTATTTATTTTTGTCAAAAATATGTTTTGTTATAAAAACGGTAAAAATATATATATTATATAGCCTTTCCTTCCATCAAACCTTAATCGAGATCATTCACCTTTTTGGCTCTAATTTAGATTCGGTTTGGGTACAAAATAATGTAGTCTTCACGTAGTACCCAAGGAGACAAGATACTATCTGAAACACACCAGACTAATCAACAGCCCTTTCTATATTTTACCATAGAAAATAATAATATAATTTTTGGATTGAACTGTTGTAGGGATATTTTTGTAAGAGTATTATTTTTTTTCAAATTTTACACGACAAATCACTCAGGTCCTTTATCTTTTCTTTGTAGGTTATCAAAGAATATATTTGAGAGCATATACATGCTCGGGTTACAGTCAGAAACCTCAATAAGGTAAAGGTTTTTGAAATTAACCAACACAATCTTTTATACAACTTTTATATTACTATTTATGCTTGGCAAGTACTTCAAAAGCTAAGGCTGTAAACTTAATTGAAGACTGACATGAATTCTACATTAACTTTGTTGGTATTAATTCTAAAGTTTGGTTTGTGAAGCTAATGTACATTTGTGGTTTGCTTATTCAAGATTCATCAAAACTTATGCCGAAGGAAATTCAAAATTACGAGAAAAGTTAGATTTCATAAAACTGGATTTTATCAAAGGTATTTCAAATGTCGATCAACTATTTTACATTACTTATTTTAGAAACAATACAATTTAAACAATTTAAAATTAATGCTATTGATTGTTCTTAATATTTATTCCATCAATAAAATTAGCTCATACGCAGTAGCCTTTCCTTTGATGTATGTTAAAATAATAATAAAAATAGTTCCATATTTATCCGCCTGGCAAATAGATATATATTCTTTTTAAAGTATTTAATATGAACTTTCTGAACCAACTTATTATACCAAAACTTTACTTATAAACAAACTTAAATCCAGAAGTACACAACACCTAGCCCTTGACAGTTAATTTATCATTGCGAGAGAAAGGGGAAACCCACATTTCATTAATGATACATTCTTTGATCATGCCAGGAATAAAACCCGGGACTCTAAACTTCGTAAGAACACTTATCTACTAACTTATATAAGACCCGTTTCAGTGGCCAAATGGTTCAATATGTCAATTTCATACTAGACTGGCCTGTTGATGATGGGGAGATCGGGTTTCAAATCTCAGTCAGGTCTACTAAAGGTGGTTTTCCCTAAATGGTTTCCCACCCTACTTCCAAGCAAATGCGGGTACATTACCTTTAAAATTATTCCTTTTTATTCTAACCCATTAGAGTAGTTATCACATACGCATATAACCTGAACAGGTATAAAGACGTGGTGATAAAAAACATTACCAGTAAATACCAAAACCAAAGTAATAATTAACTATGCAAAATAACATTTGTTTAGAGAAAGGTTGAAGAATATTCACTATTTTAAAATTAAATATACCAGATTAGTTTTACATGTTTAACAGGTCTAATAGCTTCTTCCAAATGTGTGGTCCTTGTAGTACTAGCACGTGATCACACACAAGGGGTTGAAATTCCTTGTCATACAGCTCATACGACTCTCTATGGGGACGCACCCTCAGTGGTTGAGAGAACCTCTTGTTTGAGAATGCGTCCCTGGGATACCACGACCCTTTACCGCGTCGCGCGCACTCGGTTGAAAACCCTCCCTTGTTTTAGAACGTATTCCCCCAGCTCCCACCGCCGAGTGCTGCATTGTAGCGGTAGAACAGCGAACCTTTTCCCTTCGGTCCCCAAGAGAGCAGAACGATACAATGTTAACAATGTCACATGTTACCCTTTACATGTAAGGGAAACCGGGGTACTAGCGACAGCGAGGGAGATTTACAGAAACAAATGACCTGGTGGTCTGAGACGTGAGGAGCAACATCTGCACACACAAACACAGCATCCGCTACTTGCTGGACCGTCGGGGGACTTACAGTACTACCAAGATAGTCCGTAGTCATGTGTCTTACGCTTTCATGGAATTAGGTTTCGAGCGAAGGGGTTATATATTATGGTGTTGTACCCTACCTACAGTTTGTTACTATTTAATTCAACTTGGTTTTTTTCATCGCGAGAATTTTCACTAAAGCTCCTCCTCTTCAACCGCCTTCCCCACCTCCGTGTTTCACTTCCTTTTAACCTTTCGGCAAAACCATATATGTACACAAGTGGGGTTTGGGATGAGTAAAGATAACATAGATTAATTGTAGTACCTGTAATGGCATGTAGGGATGGTCTTAAAACATTAGTGTCAAGTTTTAATAACGACTCTTGATTCCCGATCACATTTAAACTTCAGCCTCTAATGTTTTAAATTGAACGTTATTAAAAGGACATGTGATTTGCGGCCCCACATTTTTAGAACCACGTACGAATTGCGGCCCGGGCTGTTAACCTAACCTAATCTAACTTAACCTGACAAACCTTCAAATTTTTGCCAAAATCATTGAACGACAAGGACTGGGAAAATTTGGTTACTACGAGGATATTGACATGAGCCGATGATAGTTTAAATCTGAAATTTAAGTCAGCATGATAGAAAGCAAATTGTTAATTAGGTGGACGCAACTCATATCTCTCTCTCAAGTGAGTGGGCTGCAATTCGTACGTGTCTCTCAAAAAGCCGGGCCGCACCTCGTACGCGATCTCAAGATTAGGCCTCAACTCACCTAAACAGTTTAAAAGTGTGTAAATTAATGTTTTAAAATAAACTATATATATATCTCAACCCAATAGTTTTTTTATTTGGACAGAATTTATATAATGTGTGATGCCCAGTGTAGGTATGTAAAACTAACAACTAGATGAGTTTACAAAGAGATTATAACAAAATAGTATAACAGCTTGGTTATCGAAAGTGAAGGTTAAATTAGTGCTGAGTGTTTTGACTATTTCTAAATTAAGTTTGTTAATAAGTCATGTCTACTGATAAAATTAATTGGTTAGAAGCGTACATGCAAAATACCATATATTATTTTCTTTTAAAAATATGGAAAAATTAAATACATCTCTATACTAAGTCATGTTTCTTTAGTAAATTATTTATTAAAGAACTTTACACTGTGCGCCTGTTGGTATTTTCTTAAAATAAATGTGCTACTGCATTGTTTGTGTGCACACACTGCCATATTGAAGTTTATTTGAAACACGATCGTTCAAATAGTAATTAATTAATTTGTCAGTTTTTTAAACTTTTTAACACACAATATTAAAAACTAATACAAAAAAATGCTTAGATAAAATGTTTCACTATTTTTCACATGAAAAACATAGCTATTATTGATGAAAAGATGAACGTAAAAAAAAGTTATACCATACAAGGAATATTTTTTATGGTTTAAATTACATTTTAAAAAAAATCTACGCATTAAACAAGAAAGTTTCTAGAAAACTTGAACAAGATAGCACGCTTGCCAACAGGAAATTATAATTTCCCGATAACCTCATTTTATTTACAAACTAAGAAGGGGAAAGATATTTTAATCTATTCGATTCCAGTAGGGGTTTTTTCCGCCCTGGTAGAAAATTCGATGCTCATGTAAAGTTCAGCTCAAAACTTCACATAAGAAAAGGTAGACGTTGTTTTAATAATATCCAAACCTTTTATATAAAGACAAAAGCGTTATTAAACATGTTCAAAAAATACGTTTTATGTTATATATAATTTTTATATTGCTCATGTATCAAAATTACAAAGCCTTTCTAGAGTATGAGTACGTGGACAAAGGTGTTTATTTTGTAACTATTGTCTTGTTTGTTGGTGGCTTGATGTTCGGGATTTGTGTCCCAGTCGGGTGTACTTAGATGGTTTAACCTAAGTCTTTTTCCACTTTAATTCTTTGATAATGCGGGTACAATTTCTCTATATTGTAGCCTCACTCAACCAGATATAATTAGTGTGAACATACAAATCCAAGAACCATGGTAATACGTGAAACAGGGTTAAAAAATATTGACATTTTATAAGAACTCCCTATTCCTCAACAACCTACACATTTTGTTTATAGAGTTTCATTATTATCATTTTAAGACTATATTCTTGTTTTTATTTATTTGTCAATGTGTCTTTCTGCCCGTTCAGTTCATACGTTGCCTACTTGTGACGTCACGGCCAGTCAAGATAGAATTCCTCATGTTAGTCAATTTACGTTTTTTTTTACTCAGCGCATTTTAGAGATATAACGTTGAAACAAAAACTAAAAATTCTTAAATAATTATAAAAATAATCCTACATAGCCACAAACTTATTATTTTTATCTTTAAGTAGTTTTTATAAACGCATTTTCTTATAAATCAACTACAACTCAGTCTATTTGTCTTGGTCATGAAAAGGACCTGTAAGAATCTTCTTGCCAAGATGTAGCCTAGATTAAAAAGTCAGTTTTAGCATATGTCCATCTAGAATAGGAAGCAAGGAAAAAGTAAATTAAAAAGCAAGTCAGTGTTTTCAAGGCCCAAATAATATAGTGACTGTGTAAATTGGTCAGAGGAAGAGGAAAAGGGTTATCAGCACATAGACAAGAGCCCCCTCAGGGTGAACTTCTCATTTTATTCCCTCTCTTTCTATTTTTTACATTGGCGTCTAAGTGTGATAGTGCTTAGACTGCTTAAGTGCAACAAGTAAAGATGCAACCCACTTCGCCAAATAAGCTTCGAAATCTCCAAGTGTACGATGTTGTTGGCAACCTTCCTCCATTGAAGTATAAAACTAGAAGACACAGGTTAGGTAGGTATGCAAAGTGGTCTAGACCTCTAACTTACCTGGGAACTCCATGTTTCAGTCAACTCCCGGCGAGCCGACCGAGACAATATTGACTTGAACTTTCATAGTCATTGTGATACTTGAAAACATGGGTTCAAATCACGGGTTGGTATCTGTTCATCATCCATCGGTCGATCTCGTGTCATTTTTTAGTTGATCACGTAAGTCTATTAAGCTCACATATATTTTAGTATGAACAAATATCTTGATTGGTCAAAATTGGTAGGCCTAATGTTAAAGGAAAATTATATAATTTAATATGTAAATATACATTTTATTTATTCTATATTTACTTCTTGAAGGGTGGGGACATAAATATTTGGGTAAGATTGATTTTAGGAAATAAAACAAATAGTATGTAGAGAAAGACAATACAAGAGTAGAGCGGAGAAACTATGGGTGATCACAGCACCTTTGATCAGTCTTTAGGTGGATCGAGACCCAAAAAGGTTGCCAACCTCTGGTTTAGAGTCTAGCTGCTGTCTGTCTACTGATTTAGTTTGATGTCACTGTGGCTGACCATAATACCATGCCGCAGATTCGAGCGGGAACCTCTCATTGAAAAAGTAGGGAGAAATTGCTTCATACTAAAAGTTTTTGTACTTTCTTATATAGATAGGTATTGTAATTATAAACTTTTTTTACCCACTTCGGTTTCTTTGTGGTCTAATGATCTACTCTCGCAGTGGACTAGATTGCTGATTGAGATTGAGGTTCGAATCTCAGTTGGGTGAACTGAGGGTGGTTTTTCCAAACTGGTTTTTCACTCTCCCTTCAAGCAAATGTGGGTACACTTCCTCTAAATATAGCCTTTCTAATCCTTAAAACCATTAGCGTAACTAGTACATAAGCGTACAACCCGAATGGGTAGTAAGACACGGTGTCAAAACAATTTAGAACATGATATTATTATGGATTTTGACGTTTTATGTGCTCTCGAACACACAAAAGTGGGTTTTATAATTATGTCTGTTTACGTGTATCTGGGGCTAACTAATAAACGGTATTGATGAATTTTGAGTAAAATTGATATTTAGGTGTTGTATAGATGCATTCAATAAGTGATAACGTTTCAACACATGGTTTTGCAGATCATACAGTTTGGCGAATGGATACACAGTAATTTTTACCAGCTGTTACCTACCAACCTTTCAATCATGTATGAGCTACATGTAGGTTCCTTGTATTGCGTTTGTAGCCACAAGATAATCAAGATGGAAAAGAAAAGACTACCTAAGAAAATTATGTAGATGAGGTATGTAGGGGGAAAAAAAGACCGCAAGGGAGACCAAGAAAGAGATTGGCGGAGCAGATGATAGCAAGTGTACGAATGAGAAGAGAAGAATGGAGCCAAATAAATGAGAAAGAATTGTGGGAGGAAAGAGGAAGTAGGAGACATTTTACTAAAATGACCCGACCACAAGCTGTAAAAAGCTAATGATGATGAAATGATTAATTATGATGAGGACACTATGAGTAAACAAACGAATATTTCAAAGTAAACAACAACATTGCCAAAATGTCGCTGTATTTATCTTACGGCTGCTCAAATTGGAACAAACTGCCAAAAGTGACACCCACAGAACACACATTATACTGGCTTATGTATACATTAAATTAGATTTATTAGATATATTTTGGACTATCAGATATACTTTTATTCTTAAAAGGAGCTCCTTTTATGGAATACAAACATACCCTTTTCTGCCAACAGTGATAACTTTTATTTTATTTTATAGTTACTGCTAAGATCCATGAAATGTGAACGTTAAAGTACACGTGATTTATCATTTATAGACTTTTTTAGTAACTTTTGTAGTTAAAAAATCGGTATATAGACTTCCCGTTAGTTGGGTTTCATGACATAAGAGAATGGAGAAGTTAGACGTATTGAAGGTTGATCCGAGATCTTTAAATATTTTAAAAAGTATCCAATATTTGAACCTATTTTGACGTGAATACGTCTTTAAATTCAGAACAGTATTAGTGGGTTACGGGATGAAAAGTTGAGTGTAACGAATTCATTCGATAAGGTTTGGCTTAATAATTTATAAAGTATTAAAGGTAGCCAAACCTAACTAATATCATTCGATATGTGAGGATGGAATAATGATTTGTCATCGACCTTCAGATAGCGGGTGCCAGCAAGGGGGGGGGGGGNTCTTCCATTTTGTGTACAATCCGCCACGCCTCGGAAACTTCCACCAAGTATAACTTCCCATTTTGTCGGGGTTCGCCACTCGTTTTAGTGTCAATCAACATCTCTGGTTGAGATACATTCATTTAAACAATAATAATTTGATTTTATTACAGTGTTGTGGAAGAAAAGGGGGATTGAAGTAGAAAAATTCTATAAATTTCCCAATGTCCGCCTATACTCGCCGAAAAGCCAGCCAGAAATATACCTAATGTATACACGACGGGAAAGAGCAGTTCATCAGCTATCCATTAAAACCTCAATGTCTGGGTCGGAACAAATAACGAAGTATCAGGAGCGAAAGAAATTGGAAGCGACGCAGCGTATTCACGTAAAACCCCTCCGGCCGTGCACCGATACAGCCACACCCATTCCCCCCCGCACCCCCCTCCGTGTTTTACTAAGTCGTTAAGCCCCTTAGCTCAGTTGGTAAGATGTCTGCATACTGAGCTACGTGTCATGGGTTCCATTCCCGACATGGTTCAAAATGTACAATTAGGTGGACGTGATTAATTAACGGCCTGGGGGCTGGATATTGTGGTTATAGATTTGAGTTAATTTAAAACTCGTGTACTGCTATAATAAATTGGTTCAGAAAGTGCATGTTAAATATCTAAAAATAAATCAGTTAACTCGGTCAATATTTCACGTTGCATTCCCTTTGTGAAGCGACTGTACCGTGTTATTACCGACCATTGAGCACGCGCCCTGCTTGGCAAGCCGTGCCTTGGCATACATTGGCGCCCTTTTTTCTAGACGTGCAATAACACTAACCGGGGACTATTAACTAAATTCATTGATAGTCCTCACACTTTGCCTCCATCTCTCTCTCTTCACTCTTCTCTTTCTAGCTCTTCTTTATCTTTTCAATCTACTCTTTAATCCCATGTTAGTTTGTTTTAACCCCCACCCGTCTTCAAAGGTTTGTTTTTAAAATTGTGTTCTCAAACGTAGAACAATAAGGCATATATATATCTCATTGGATTCCTTCCGCCTATCGACAAACTGTTAGCTGCTCCGTTAAACGTTTGCTGGGATATGTACTCCTACAGCCCTCCCTTCCACCCCCTTTTTATTTAACCACCCCTTTTATAACCCTTCATTTAATTCGGGACGTTAACTTTGAACCTCATTTAAATTTTGTCAAGCTATTTAAACCTTTTTTTAATTTTTTTTAAAAGTAATTTGAAACATTTTATTTTGTGAGTCATTTCGTAGCATTGCTAACCGTGAATTTATACGTACGTTGAAATATAGGGGATAAAATACAACTTTAATACAATATAAACCAAATGGCAACTCTTTACAGAATTAATCTAAGAGTGAATCAAATAAAGCTACATAGTGTAAATATTTGTTGACTTGGAGAAAATTAAAATAACTAAAAAATTATATATGTGTGTATTTTTTTATCATAGCAATAATACAAAAATATATGTTTTTACTTCAATAAAACTAAGCTTGAGGTTAAAACTACACATGAATTGCAGACTGACTAAAACTACAATATCATACCTGAGACAATAGTAGATAGTTAGAAGTGGTGATAAGAAAAGTTGTAATCGTCCCTATAGTTTTTGTAAGGTGTCTTATTTTACGTTAACCATAACTTACTACCAATCCAGTGGGCCATTTTTATATTTACGCTTATGGGGTATGGAGCAGAGATTGATAAACTATTAATGTAAACGCACTATAGTCCCCAAAACTCAATCCTTCCCGCCACTACCAAACCAGGTCATTCGAGACTTACACCTTGGTCAACGTGCCCCATGATAAGTGTTAGGTTTAACTAAGACTAAAAGCCGTACTTTATTATAAACTTTGTGTTTATAAAGTGAAAGTTATACAAGTTATACATACTCCAATTAACACTAAGCCAGTACATTACTCGCCAAACACTTAAATCAGTTACTTAGGTTACTATTTTTGCGTGTTTGAGGATATATATTCATATATATCATATTAAAGGACACATTGCGAGGTCATTTTCACTTGAAATTAGAATCAAAATCATTTAATCCCAACTAATAAATATATCAAATATGCGTTTCTCCAAACGGATAGTTCCAATTTTTTAAATGAAACAATTCACTGTTTATTTTATATTACTGATAGCCTAATTTAACAGACTATTGGAGGGGGGCTTATACACATGAACATCCTTCCCCATATGTAAGATGCCTGTGATATAGGCCTGTATGTATGAAAATATATATTAGGGCTGGTGGTAGGAGGGGGGTACAGGGAGTATATGGGATAGTAGAGGAAGAAAACTGAAATAGTATGTGCATGTAATGAGGATGGAAAAAGAAAGGATGCCAAAGAAAATTACGAAAATGTAATATTTCGGAAGAAGACCTCGAGGGAGGCCAAGAAGTGGATAGGAGGAACAGATAACAGAAATTTTGGAGGTGAGAGGAAGGAGAATAAGGAGTAAGAATGGTGTAAGGATAGAGGAAGATGTAGGCACTTTGCTAAACTGACCCGACCACAGGCAGGGAACAGTTGATGATGATGAGATTATCCATTAACAAATTTGACTCCAGATCTGTAAAATGTAACAGCATTCGAAAAGTATTGTTTTTATCTCGTTCATTATTAAATTAGATTGAATGAAACCAGAAGTGAAGAAGACACTTTGACAACAAAGAAGGAAGAATGGCTCCCTTACATTAGATTCTCAGCCCCCTTTAAAACACTTCAGGGACCCCTCGAGGATGAGAAAAAGAAAGTTAATTATTTAATTCCAGTATGTCGACTTCTTGGGCTATTTCTGAGCATTGTAACATTGGCGGTCCTAAGATAACAAAGGCCTTGATGGGGTGAAGATTTGAGGACAGGGGATTTGGTGTCAATAGGACTCAAAAGATGTTTCCAAGATTCCTAAGCATGGAAAGGAGAAAATAGGAACTATCTCGTCCATTACTTTCAAGTCAAACTATTTGTGTTGGTGTGATATAAGAATCAACTCCACATAAACTATTATGGAAATATTTTAAAAAATCCTTTTTTTTTTCGATCAAGTTCAGACACAAGTTTTGTACACTCTGCTATTATTTCAAATATATATATTTAGACGTATATATATATATATATATAGAAAAACTCATCTAGTGTAAGAATTACACTTGTAGTAAGTATATCTCAATGCATTTAATTAAATATATACCCAAACTAATGGGCATAATATCAAAGACGCAAGCCTTGTCTTGTATGCTCTTCCATTGATGCAGAGGTCGGGAATCGATCTCTGACTTGGTGTGCTATGGAATTTTTACTACATATTTTCTCACTCTCCCTCCCTCATAATTATTGGCTACCTTAATCATCCCTAGATCATTTGAGTAAAATGAAATTAATATTCTATGAGCCACATAATTAGGTAACACCAATGTGCCACTTGGAGGATTTTGATTAGGTCATTGCTTACATCATATAATACACAAGTTATATTTTAAAATGAAGACAGCCAACCATACATATTTTCTTAAATAAGTGGAGTATGGATGTTAATTGGACATTGGTGTGGATTTTAAAGGTTTGTGAATCATTCAAATTTCCAAAAGTGACCTAACTTTTAACAACTAAGCTTATCTTCCATACAGCTTTATGTATGAAACGCACTGGCTTGCGTGCTAAGTAACTTCATAAGCTCAGCCAATCAGATGTATTTTTACATCAAACGCTATCTTTACATTCTCTTTACATTGAATAACACTGTCTATTTCGAATATAGCTATTTTTATTCATTACTGAGTAGAAAGAGCCTTTAAGATTGCCAGTAAACAATTATAATAGTTCTAGTGGTTGTCTTTAAGGTTATTTAGTTTCTAAAAATGTCCCTTATTTTAAGTCGATTATGAAAATACCTTAACAGAATACAGTATAATAAAGCAAAGGAATTTGAGTAATATATCTTTTCAGTTTTTATAGAAAAAAACTTTTTGGTCAAAATAAATTTATTTTGGCTTTGGATGAACTTTCACTTATAATAATCTCTATATTTATTTAATATTTGCTATCGGCATTGGGGAATTATACCATAATACTTTTTTTTAACGAAGATTAAAAACACATCTATAATATTATGATAGATATTCAAGGACTGTTTAGATTACTACCGATAAAAAATTTAATCAAACGTATCTACTCAACAATATTTGAGATATTTTGGCCAAAAGTGTTTTTTGTGATGAAAACTTTGAAAAAGTGTACCTTAAATTACCATCCCTTATATCTCCCCTTAATACTACTATTTCAATGAGCATACGTCAATATATAAATCCGACTAAAACGTGTTTACCAACTTGACTAACACAATAATCGCGTCTTCTAGCATCTTAGACATCCTTCTTCACATTTATCCATGATCTGACCTTTCTCGCTCACGAATGTAATCACCAGCCCAACCATAAGAAAAATAGCGAGAATGGGATCCGCAGAAGGAAAGAGGAGTCCGCTGGAGAAAGGAGAAAACAAGAAGTTAATTCGTTCCCCGCTCTTGTTATCTTTAGTTGCGCTATTTTCTAAGCCGGAAGCTGAACGTCTCTAGTTCTTCTAGTGCTTACCGCCCAGAGTCCCATCATTGGAGGAGATTGCTTTGACGAAAACATACCTCCCAGGGGTGAGGAATCGTTGAGGTCAGCTCATACGACCGACAGTTCTTTAACTGGACGAACTGGGTAGGCGAAAATGGTGTTGTATTGCAAACAAGGGCTGTCTACATTGCGTATTAAGGTGGGATTGTAGGGATTTCAATTCCAGAACTGTATTTTTTTTTTTACCAAATTGGCAAAATAAATAAAATACCCCTATTAGAAATATAAAGGTTCAATTTTCTTCACCTATAGTAATATCAACATCTCTTGAATATCTGTCAAGAATGTTCTAAGACTTGATGAGAACTGTTTCTCTTTAATTTGTCAACGATTTTCTAAATAAATAGCTCAGTGGGTGCAAAATAAAATATTTTAAATATGTTATAAAATTTGAGAATAGAATGAAGTTTGTGATAAGCATGTTAGCTGTTAAGAGTAGACACAAGATTAAGAATGAAGTCCGGGAAAGATATAGGGATAAGGGGTGTACGTGAGATAGTAGGCCCTACAGGAAGTAAGGGTGAGATGGTATTGGCATGTAATGAGGATTGAAAAAGAAAAGATACCAAATACAACTATGGAGATTAATTATGGAAGCAAAATACTGCAAGGGAGGGCAAGAAAGAGAAGGGAGAAGCATAAAGCAGAAACTGTGCAATAGGGGTTGGGGGAGAAGAATGGACGAAACTAAAGGAGGAAGATGGATGCTACTAAACTGACCCGGTCACAGACTGTGATCAGTTGATGATGATGATGTGATAAAATGTGAGTGTGCTGCTATATACAGATGGCACCGTATTAATGGCTGAAAGTGGAAGTGAGTTGCATAATGCATTAAATTGTTTGAATGTGTTGACAGGCAGAATTGATTTTCAAATAAGATAATGAAAATGATTTTCACCTTAGCTTAAATGTAAAACTGTTAGAAC
The DNA here is from genome assembly GCA_901482245.1 of Timema douglasi. Taxonomy (NCBI): domain Eukaryota; kingdom Metazoa; phylum Arthropoda; class Insecta; order Phasmatodea; family Timematidae; genus Timema; species Timema douglasi. The sequence goes on from CABEEJ010004151.1 coordinate 50,840, forward strand.
AAGTGGATGATTCTATATATCTTGGCAGAATGTTCTGTAAAAATTGAAGGATATATGGTGAACTTGACAGAAGGATTAATGCATCTTGGAGAGTAGTTCGATGTATGTGGACCATTGCAAAGTATTAAGTAGTCTTGAAAGAGAAAAAGATGGCAGTACATAACAGTGTATTAACGATAAAATTGTTTATTAATGGGAAGCGTGGGTTTGTAAGGAGAAACACAAGAGTTTGTTAAATGCGATTGGAATAACATATCTAAGAAGTGTATGTGGAAAAACTCGTATGGACACAGTCAATAAGGAAGGGGTTCTGAAGTAGTGCGGTTTGAAAGGGAACCCAATAGGTCAATGTGAAAGAAGCGTCTCACGTTGATTTGGGAGGATGGTTTGGTGTAGAGGATGAGTGTGGATAGATATAGAGAAAATATACGAATGTATAGTGTGTGTGGGGGGAGACGGGGTTGTAAAAGAAGGGCTAGGCTATGTAAGAAGGGGCAAAATGCTGTAATAAAATGTGTGAGAAAAGAAACAAAATAACATAAGTGCAAGTATGATTCGGTGTATGGATGTTGTTGAAGCGAAGGGAGTGTACAAGGATAGGGACGTTTGTAGAAAGAAACTGAGAATGGATTTAGTGTGAGTTGTTTTTTGAGCTACACGCACAATTTCTTGCCAACCACATCAGGGAACGGCGTGATTATGTATGTATGTATGTATGTATGTATGTAAGTATATTTGTATGTATGTGTATATGTATTGGAAGCTCTACCAGCGTCCCTTTCGCGAAGCTGGTCAACTCTTAAATGCCACCCGACTCCCAACACTAGTAGCGAGACGGATATAATGGTGCTGACAACGATGAAGGCCATTACCACCTCTTGTGACGCCTCCATGCCACGTCTGAAAAACCAGGGCTCTCACAGGCCGGTATATTGGTGGACACCAGAAATCACGGCGCTCAGGAAGAGATGTCTTGAACTTCGTCGTCGGGCAACGAGAGTCGCAAAACTCGCCCTTGACCATGCCTCATACTCTAGCGAGTACAAAAAGGCCAAAAAGGAACTGAATAATACCATTAAGACAAGCAAAATGACACTGTGGAAGGAAATCTGCAAAGATCTTGAACAGGATGTTTGGGGCATAGCCTACAAAATTGTAGTTAAAAAACTCGGAAAGGCTTCACCAGAAGCGCCAAAACCCCCGGCCATAATGAACAGAATTGTAGTGGAGCTGTTTCCAAAACACCCGCCACGAGAAAAAAAGGCACTATGCAAACAGTGGTGAAGTTTCATATTTCAAAGTCAAGGAGCTGCAAAAAGCAGCTAGAACCCTCAAAACAGGGAAGGCACCCGGCCCCGGCGGCATTCCAACGTCAGTGATTAAGAGCATAGCCCATAATTCCCGGATCTACTGCTGAATGCATATAACGCGTGCCTTGCAACCGGCACGTTTGCTACCGTCTGGAAGCGCCAGAGACTGGTCACTCCTTGATAAAGGATTGAGCGATAAATATTCATAATACCACTTCCTTCGATGGGGAAGCAAAGCAGACAGTCCTATGTCGGTTGAGGCATATAAAAGAATTCTGGAAGATATATGAAAATAGCTTTTCTGGCAAAATTGGTAGGTTCTTTCACTCTCGTTTATAGAATTTCTCGTGTGCTAGTATAATTAGTCAGTTCAGAAAGCGCACGTTAAAGAAATTAAATAGATACAGAAATATAAAGTAGTGACATCATTTTATGTTGATTTGTGGAATGATTGACGTTAAATTATTAACTATTTATAAGACCTTTAGTTCTCTCTACTATGGAAAAACTATCATGAGACTTAAAAAATTGACACCACATCTTTATACATGTTAGTGTTATATACATATGTTATAATTGTACCAAGGTGTAAGGTATGATAAGCCTTGAATATTGAGATGTATCCTCATTTCTAGTATGAAGCCGGAAAAAAAATATCAGCAGGCCTACACCAAACCCCGATCTCCCCTTAATCGGCAATCCATTATAATGCGATTTTGATATCTTTTTACAGGGGTCAGCCCCCCCTTTTTTTTAATATCTGGGGACATATGAATTTCTTAAAAAATTAATCTATCAAAACATTTCAAAATAATATGTCTCATAGTTAATAGCTGTAAGTCTATTTTATGAACACAATGATTTGTTTATTAAATATTTTGCAATCCAGATAAAATCAAATGATGGGCCGTATCCAGCACACGAGCAGTAGGTTGCCAACCACTGTCTTAGACCATGCAACCACTGAAGTGGGTATTAACTGAAAGGGGGGAAAATATCTGTATTGTTTGTTTTATAAAAACTGAACCAAGAATATAATTTCACTGTTGAGTGACTGTTAATAAAGCGAGAAAAATAACCCGCATACCAAACTCTTTAGGGACATCCAACCCATCAGTTTCTTTCATTATTATTCTAAATGGTGTATACTACATAGTTCCATCCTATTTGCATGTTTAAATAAACCCTTTTTTGTATTCTGCTGACGTGAAACCAGGACAAAATTGTTCTTGAAAAAAGGAACGCGGGAAGATAAAAATCACAGGAAAAAACCCATCAAATGAACAATTTTGTCATGATGGACCACTGAAGAATCAGCGGAATATAATTCATCGAGTTTCTCCTGAAAGTATTTACTCATTTAAAACAAATCTAATTTTTTTTACCATAAGCTGCACTTAGAAAAACCCATCATAAAGTAAAGATTTTTTTTAAAACAATTCAAACCTTTAAAAATGTAAATCGTGATGGAAACTATTTCTTTGTTTCGACGTGTCTAGTTGTACAGTACTGTGCCTATTGCCTATTTTATTGATGAAACAAAATAAAATATTCTATTTGTTTATTTAAATTATGTTAAACATAAATTTCAAACTGAGGAAACTTAAAATTTTTATTAGTTTTTACTCTATGTATAATTTTATGAAATTCGTATAAATTAATATTATTTTTGTTACGCTCGCATTAGACTGGACTGGCGATGGATGATAGGGATATTGGGTTCAAATCCTGGTTTTGTGGGGATTTTCCTAAATGGTTTCCCAATCTACCTATATGAAAATGCGGGTTTACTTCATCTAAATTAAACCTTTCACATCCCTAACTTATTAGCGTTATTAGTACATAATGCGTATGCCCTGAACAGGTAGTAAGTAGGATGCGGTGCTAAAAAAAGGTATCATTTTTGGCTAAAGTGTAGGCCTGTGTGTGTAATTAATATAGATGTTTTACCTGTAATGTATCAGAAAATTTAAAAATAAACAAAGATGATGAGATTAATATTGAAGGAGAATAATGACTTTTTTCTGGACAATGTTGATATTATAAAATTAAAACATAGATTGAATTTCTTAGCTTAGTATTTAATTACACCTAATGTACTAATTACTATGTTTGGGATTAGAAATATTGAAGTTAGAGAAAGTGTATCCATATTTGATTAGAGGAAGAATGGAAAACCATTGAGGAAAAATGACCTTCGATACACTATAACCCGCCTGTGTGGCATAGTTGGCTAACGGGCTTGTGTTGAGCTCGACTGCTGAGGACGGGGAGATCGAGGTTCGAATCTTGGTCAGGTGAACTGGGTGTGGTTTTTTCTAAATGGTTTTCCACTCTCCCTCCACGCAAATGCGGGTTCACTTCCTCTAATTCAACCTTTCCAATTCCTAATCCAGTTAGAGTAATTAGTACTTAAAGCGTATAACCCGAACAGGTAGTAAGACGCAGTGCTAAATATTATTATTATGATACACTATACTGGGATCGAGCCCCGATCTTCCCGTCATCGGTACGAGAGTGACGCATTAGACCAGGGTGGTCAACTTTTTTCATACCAAGGCTCAAATATGTCAGTTTGCACCCCGGGCTGAAGAGATATTTGTTAATTTCAATAAAATAATAGAGGACTACAAACAACACTTATTAACAAAAATTTAATGCTTGTATGTAAATTGTATTTTTGTTTCGTGAAATTTTAAAATTTTAATTCAAAATAAAAAGTAAATTTATCCTCCCAGAACTGTAGAGTAATATGAAATGTATACGCACACACACTTTCACAAAACAGCTCAGTTTTATAAATATGTGTTTATACATTTTTATCAATTAAATACATGCATATTAAAATAAAATCATGACCTTTTTAAATACATATTTTTATTTAAATCATTAGCTATTTAACATTTGCAACTAAAGATTTTCCTTTACTCTTATTTAAAAACACTGTGAGGGCCACATTTTCAGTGATCGCGGTCAAACTAGGTGATCTTGAGGTGGAGTAATTGCCTCAGGACCCGATGTTCGTGTGTTCAAACCCAGCCGGGGTTGACGGATTTTTCTTGAGCGATAAAAAATACATAGCACATCTTCCTTCTAAAGGGAGGTAAAGACGTCGGTACCATGCCGATTGTTGTATGTAAAATCAACCCTAGTAGGTACGTGAAAATACCTCTACTGGCAAAATTGGTAGGTTCTTTCAATCTCACTCGTATAAATTCTCGTGTACTGATATAATCAGTCTATTCAGAAAGTGCATGCAAATACCTCAAATAAATAAAATAAAATAATAAACAGTGAGATTGGGCCGTATATGGCGCTCAGGACACTAATTCGGCCACATCGCCTTACACCATTCGTCCACTGAAGCGTGTCAGCATTGATTCGAATCCTGCCCCTCCGCTTAACACCCTCCCACCCACCGTCACTGGACTACCAAGACTAGATGATCTTGATATATAGTCAAGGTACTCACATATGGGCATATTATAAAATAAAATACTGTATTATAATTTTATATATTCACAAATATATTAACAGACATAATAATTCAATTAACGCACAATTACACTTATATATCCACCTAAAAAAATAAGTAGGTCTATTTATTTATGATTTCAAACACTCTTTTTTTAAAAAGGTTTTACACTCTTTCCCTTTTAACAAAGAGTAACTAACAATAAACACAAACAGGCATTTGAGGTTTCACAGGAAATATCCGACTCTATTCCACCACAAAAAAAAAGTGGTGGAAAAAAACACTCTCAAAATCCACGAAACGNTTTAACAAAGAGTAACTAACAATAAACACAAACAGGCATTTGAGGTTTCACAGGAAATATCCGACTCTATTCCACCACAAAAAAAAAGTGGTGGAAAAAAACACTCTCAAAATCCACGAAACGATAATGCACTGGTAATTGAACCCGACTAGCATTTAATGGTCAACCAGAAACTGATATTGTGTTCTAGTTTTATTACGCGATTCATATTAAGCGAGGAAATGGCCGTAATTGTGTTTAATGAGTTTTAAATTGCGGCTAAATGCTTTGAGCACATCCGCCAAACTCCCCCTCTCCTTACCCGTTTACCAACCAACCCTATCATTAGCCGGGTCAACTGACATGGGGACTACCAAACACTAGTTTTAATGTTTTTAAAGTTTCATGTTCATCTGTTCGACAGACTATACCATTACAACAATGACATGAGACATTCTAGCTACAGTACAATTTTCATAAGAAGCGCCTTTTAGAAAATACAAACAAGTTTTATTTGCCACTAAATTTTACATCATTGCTATTATTTTATAAGAGTTACTACTATTATTTTGAGTTATTTAACAGCACTTTCTAGTCCGACTAATTATGTCAGCACACAACTTATATATATATATATATATATATAACAGACACAACGCCCGGCCCCCAGGCCGTTAATTCATCACTGTGGAAGGGGAACCCACATTTAACCATGGACACATTTTTTTCGACCAGATCAGGAATCGAGCCTGGGATCCTTAGCTCAGCAGACAAACGTGTAACCGGCTGAACCTGGGAATTGGAATTGTGTTATTTCATAGGTATTGTTATCAACTTAATATATATCAAATTTGACAGTTCACATGACTTGACGTATGAATATGTGAAAGTAGCTCTACTAACGAAATTGCAGGTGACTGATAGGTCGGAGTTTTAATCCCGCTCGGTTGTTCTGAGTTTTTTCTTCCAAACGGTTCCCCACATTCACTCCGCGCAGATCCACATACATTTCATCCAAATTCTAACTTACTTATCCGTACTTAATTAGAGAATATAACCCGCCTCGGCCGCATTTTCTAAGGCTCTACTCTTGCAGTAGACTAAACTGCCGATGACGGGGAGATCAAGGTTAGAATCTCGGCCAGGTGTACTGAGGGTGGTTTATTATTATTATTATTATTATCATCACCGCGTCTTACTACCCGTTCGGGTTGTACGCACTTATGCTAATGTGGAATGGTAGGGTGATTGTGAGATGAAATGAAGGACCTTCAGTTTAACCTGGAATCCGAACCACGGTGGAGGCCTGGCATTCCTCACATTCACAAGATGTCTTGTCAGAGGTGAAAGAAGGGTTTGGTAATCAGATAGATCTTTGCCGGGACCGAAGATTGAACCCCGGCCGCCAGCATAGAAGTCTGACACCTTACCCCTAGACCACCAGGCCACCCCGGTGGTTTATTCAAACTTGTTTTCCACTCTATCTCACCACAAAAATATGGGTATACTTCTTATAAATATAATCTTCTAATCCCTAAATCTATAAGCGTAATTAGTATATAAGGGCATAACCCAGACAGGTAGTAAGGCGCAGTGGACAATCACAAATAAACAAACCAATTGGTATCTTATGAAGCAAGAGAGTGAATGATGGTACATTCTAAGTTTCTTAGGAAAGGACTTAGCCTTTTATTTTAGCACCGCATATCACTACCAGCTTGAGTTGTATGCATATGTACTGATTACGCCAATAAGTTAAGAATGAGGAATGTTGAATTTATAGAAAGTCTACCCGTATTTGCGTAGAAGGAGAGTAAAAAGCCATTTAGGTAAAACCACCCTCGGTACATTCTACCATATTTGAACCCCAACATACCCGTCACCAGCAGTTTAATCTAATTGCGAGAGTGACGCCTTAGACCATGCAGGCACCGAATTGGGTCTGTGGGTTGTTATTTCTAAATATTGTCTACCCCGAAATTAACTTGAAGGATATTGCTATACTAAACAATCTTACATTTTGAGATGAATAAATAAAAAATATATAAAAAATGAAATTATGGCTTTTCTAAACGACACTTTAAGAAAAATTGCCTCAGTTTTGTAAATAGGTTGAAGGAAAGTTTATAGAATAAGAACCGTATTTACAGTTGGTCTCGGGAGTCAGCCAATATCCCAGTATTTAAATAACAAGTATTCAAGTCAAATGGGGAGTGGGTGAGGTCCAATCTCTCTAAAAATATGACCTTCTTTAAATATTATTAGACTTTATAATTGTTATTCAACAACCAACAATTTAACTATTTCAGTATTAATTTTGTGCTTTTGAAGCGTACAGCCATCTTTTTAATATTAAATGTATCCTGACAGAAAATGGCGCAAATAATTTATAATGAGATTTTTTAAAGAGAAAAACCAGTTTATTTTAATTTGTTTATCACTACTTCCTAATACCTGTTCAGATTATAGGCTACGTATATGCAATAATTACTCTAATGAGGTAAGGATGAGTATGGAAATATTTCAGATACAATAATACGCATTTGCGTGGAGGGAGAGTGGAAAACTTTTTAAGAAAACCACCCACATTAAACCTGACCGTGATCCAAACCCTAATTTACCTGTCATAAGCAGGTCAGTCTAGCAAGAAAGTGACGCCTTAGACCATTCGGCCACTAAGGCGGATAGCCAGTTTATTGCTTGTATTCAAATTACAGCCAGTGTCAGCTATACTTCGCAAATACTGCTTCAAAATTGAAGGCGAGCCTCCCCTTCCAATAAAAAAACCCAACAACTTTCTCAATTTTACAGGGTTTTTGGGTTTTTTAAGGAAGAAAACGCTAGTAGGAAAACAAGTTAATCTGTTTCCTCACGATGACACGGAGCAAGTAACACGTAGCTATCCTCTTCTTCATTCTACTTCCTTTCCTACGTCATTCCCGGTACATTTATCACTTCCTCTATGTGCTCAGACCGCAATTTCCACCCCCTAGTCCCCTCCTTCCCGTCACAGCTCTCCCCCAACGCCCTCCCACTTGTGACATAGAAACCCACCCTTTCCCTAGTTTACAGGCTGACTTGCCAAATATCTGCTGTGAACAAATTTGTATACAAAATAGTATTTTATATTAATTTTTTTTCCTGTACTTTATATCGTTAATTTTTTCTATAGTTTTATATTAAAACAAATTAAGAAGATATTTAATTTGTAAATTTATATTAAAACAAATTGTGAAGATATTAATTTGTGTATAACATAATATTTTATATTAATTCTGATATTTTTTTCTGTGCAATTTCTTTCGCTAAGTTTTTGTATAAATTTATTAAAATAAATTGTGGAGATATTTAATTCGACTCTATCCGGTACTCACATGACTTGTCTAGTTTGCTCGTGTGGGGTTGAATCACGGACTTTGTTTTTTCTCTATATCGCTTTATCACCTCTCATATATAAGAACACTTTCTCTTAATTCTAACTTCCTTGTGCCCACCCCATCAGTGTATTCTTAAGATTCAGATGGCAGCAAGTGGGTCACGTTGAGCATTTTTAATATTTAAAAAAATTAATTGATTTAAATTCAATTTGGAATTCTATGCAAACATGAATTTAAAAAAAACTGTTTTTTTAGTTGTTTTGTGAATGCAATAGCTAGAAAGGGATTTGGAAAAAAAATAATTAATTCAACCATTTTATTTGCAATGGTGGTCTAGGGGTAAGGTGTCAGACTTCTATGCTGGCGGCCGGGGTTCAATCCTCGGTCCCGGCAAAGATTTATTTGACTGCCAAACTCTTCCTTCACCTCTGACAAGACATCTTGTGAATGTGGGGAATTCCAGGCCGCCACCGTGGTTCGGATTCCACGTTAAACTGTAGGTCCTCCATTTCATCTCACAATCACCCTACCATTACACAATTACACATTAGCGTAAGTGCGTATAACCCGAACGGGTAGTAAGACGCGGTGCTAATAATAATAATAATAATAATAATAATATTTGCAATGGAAAAAGAAGACGGTAGTTGATAATTTCAGTTAAACTATATCGAGTTAGAAGCCGTACACAAGGTTGCCACACACCTGAGAAATCAGGATAGCCGTTCAAACACATACATAGGAATTTTTAAAAAAATCTATAAATAATACATGAATGATGTGAATTTAGGATTTTAAATTGCAAGTTTTAAACAGTAGACCCTTGCAAATATGAAAAATCTCGCATATATATAATATCCTGTGTATGGTGATGAACAGAATTTTCGTAAAGGGCTGATAGATGCACTCCAACAGATTAATGCCTGGAGCATTTAATTCCGAAATGGTTGCCAGATCCCCTATTCTCGAAATTTACCCCAAGTTTGTCAGCCTCTCTCATCCCCTCCCTTCTACTTGCTGGTAAAGGAAGGTTGCCTGTTTGTTAATAGACGTGGCAACATCGTGTCTTCGTCGCCCTGTAGACGCCTGAGTGTCCAGACGCCCTCCAAGAACAGTTTCATCTTCCAGAGCCCCGCCCCCCTTCCACCACCTCGGTTTTAATTAATATCCTCGGCCCCAAAAATGTGGCCGGGGATTTACAATTAATTTAGTTTCCATTACTATATTTAGCCTTTCCTCTTGTGGAGCTCAGACAAAACACAAAGTTCCAGGTCAATAAAATACCACTTTTCAGTTTCATTTTACAAGAACATGGCGTTTTAAAATAACTACATGCTTATTTCGATTCGTTTTGAAATGTTTAAGAAAAATGTATATACAACTTTACTGTATATAAAGATACAAATAAATGTGTTAATGCTCTTCCTGTTTAACTCTTATATCAGAACTAAGGAGTTAGCTGTAACTGTGGTCACACGATCTAAGGCATCCATCTTGAATTATACTTGATTTCTGGTGATGTCATGGTAGATATCTCGACCTCGTGAACTAGTATGTTCTCCCACAAACAATTTTTACTGTGGTATTCCCATCTTTTCCCCATATTAATTCAGCTGCTCTTCCTTTATAGCACCCTTCTCATCCCTGCCTCTTAAATATGAATAATCTAATAACTATCGTGTTAAACTAAATAAATACATTTCTAATTATATTTTATTATAAAGTAAACATGGTTGGAAATAGGAAAAAACTTAATCAGACAAGCTTTAAGCCCCTCGAGCTCTTCTATACGTTAAATTATGATTTCTGCAGCTCTCACAATTGACAGATTACGTACATTTTTTAAATCTTTAAAGTAATTATATTTTTTTTCAATGTTGGTTGATCTAATTTCATTTTTATACTGGGGGTTAAGCCTGTCTCCAACAGGCTCAATTTTGGATTTATTGAGAATTCTGTTCTCTGAATTTTTTATCACCAGTCTTGGATTATTCTCATAAAGATGGCATGCACCATACCTAATTTCAGCTCTCTAGCACTTACTTCTTACTTCGTGTCCACCATTTTAGATCTGTCATCTAGGATTTTTCCCATAATTATGGCATGTTCAATAGCCTCCACACTAAATACAATTTCTCTAGACTCTAGAATATCGGGAAGTGGGATACATAGCTCTAGAAGGACAAACAGACACCACCTGGATTTTAGGTATATGTAGATGTTTGAATCACTAAACTAATAAAAGAGACTATTTACTGCAACTAGCTTATAATGGTATTTCCATATTACAGAGCACCAAGACGTCAGGTAGTGAAACATTTGTTTTACCCCACACACTACCCTCTTTTTAGGAAAAGGCCAATCTAATTTCTTTCCCTTAATATCGATATTCCCTTTTCATCATATGTATCCATATCCAGAAGTAAACATGAAGCACCATATTATCTTGCCATTTTCCTGAAGGATTGGGCTAAGTTCATAATTTGATGCATAAGGGATTAAACTGCTCAGCATATAGCTTTTAATTAAATTAACTCTCCCACACCCGCTTCAGAGGTCGTGTGGTCTAACGCGCTACTTTAAAAGTAGACTAGACTACCGATGACGGAGATAATGAGGTCCGAATCTCGTTTTGGTGTACTGAGGGTGGTTTTTCCAAAATTGTTTCCCAATCTTTCTCCACGCAAGTTTGGGTACACTTTCTATGAATATAACCTCTATAAACACTAAAACCATTAGCGTAATTAGTACATAAGCGTTTAACCCTAACGGGTAATTAGACGCAGTGCTAAAATACCTCTCCCACTGAATGGTTGTATATTTACTTTAATAGGGGAGTGTAGAGAGAAAAGATAGTTCTTTTTGTAATTATTTTTATCACAAAACCTTTTTACCCAAAATAAATAAAACATTGCTTCAGTATGAACACAAGAGTTGTCATTTCTTCACATGGTAATATCAACGGTTGTTTATTATCTGTTATGAGAATAGTGGCATTAGTTGGGAAACCTTTTAAATGAAGAGAAAAGGTCGTCATTAAATTCCAGAACAACCTTTATTGATATTTAAGAACAGTTTAAATCCCTATGTGAGAAAAATAAACTTTATATTTGTATTGAAGCAATATTTGATTTATTTTGACCAAAATAAGTGCTTTAATATAAAAATTGAAAAATCATTTACCTTAATTTGAGTCCCCTTCACTACCACCTTATTCAATCTAATTTTAATAATACCATAGGTTAGGTAGCTTAAGTCACGGATAGCCCTAGCGTACTTATTAACATGCTAAAATGTATCGTAAAATAAATGGTACGGAACTCCGCAGGGACTTTCACGCTCTATTGTTTAAAAATGGAGATATTTACTTAAAATTCGTAATATAGTTTACACTAGCCAACCCGAGAAAAATTGTGCTATGCATACGTAAAACATTTTTTGACTCATGACTTTAAATCTTATAATTTTGGTTTTAAAGTATTAAGTCTTCATTTGTACATTTGGACCAATAAAAAATATCGATATTTTGTCGCCAAGAGTCAACACTTCATATTAAAATTTGTATTTATGGTTGAAATTTTCGGCATTTCATTAGGGGATGCACATATTATGGTTATCACGTTGCTATTAAATTTCTCTTTTATAAATTTCGACCAATAAAATGGGTAGTTATTAACTATTGAGTCTAAAATTAGAGAGATATATCATTGCTGTCCCAGAGGCAAATCCAGGAGCGGGGTGGGGGGGGGGCGCCCACCCCCTTTCAAGAAATTAATGTTAAAGTCACTACTAATTTTAATGTCAAATAATACTATCTCACTAATCAAATTTCATTTTTTAAATTTGTATTGGTAATATTACTAAATGAGTAATATATGGAAATTATTATTAATACTTAAAACAATCACATTAAGTATTATATTGGTGAAAATATGCATTAATGAAATCACCCAAATCTAAGTTGCGTGCCTCTCACCTTGTTGCACGAACATTATTTAACTTTGGATTTATTTCATTACTATCAATTAATATTTCAATGATTAATAATAAATAAAGATATTTAAAATAATTTATTTTTTAACTAAGAACTTTAAACCAAAATTTTGAACAATACCACACAAATAACGTGTTAGTATGGCTTAGTGATAACATCTCGATTTAGAATGAGAAATAAAAAGCTTTACTATAGAGTGGAGTTAAAGTTCGATTGTTCGAAATCTGAATAGTTACATTTAATTTGTCTAATTGATTGTGAATCTGAAAAACTATTTATATAATAACTGTTATAATGTCTAAACTTATTTCCTTTTTAATAATAACTATTTGTTGATGTTCTTATTATTTGCTTCTAATAAATTTCCATACCAATCGCAAATTTCGTGTAATACCCTTCATTAGATGATTATTCTCAAGTTTATCGTTACACTGAAAAATACTTACAAATTTATTCTATAATTTTGAAGTATTTTATACCAACATTTCTTTAGGTGCTTTCGGCCCCATCACCAACCTGATATCAATGGGAGCACCCCCCTCCCCCTCAACCCTTCACGAAAATCCTGGATTCGCTCCTGTACTGTACAAACATTTCCCCTTAAAGGTAAAAGGAAAAACATCAACTTCTTTAGAGACTTACTTATTTGCTTACTCTATGGTAATAGATAATTATTGCGTTTAAACTTAAGTATCTCTTCATAGCTAAAGCTCACACAATTATATTAATATATTTGCCAATATCTCAGGAAATATTGGTTTCATAAAGATATATTTCACCCCCCTCCTCCAACGCCCTGCACATATTTAAATTAATGGGTTAGGGGTGAATAAGGTAGAATTTAGACAAATGTATCCACATTTGTGTGGAGGGAGAGGGGGAAATATTTCAGAGAAAGTAAACAGGTGACTTGGTTAGGGTGCCACACAAAATTATTCTTAAACTTAGTTAAATAATAACAGGCAGTAAAGGCTTTGTCTACCACTTAAGATTTTAATATTAACGTTAACACAGTATTTGTCTTTTATGGTAAAATTGCTGTAATTTCTGAAACTTACATTCATTGGTTTGGAGAGGAAATATTATTGTTAAATCTCAAAGTCATTTTCAGGTAAAAACAACCACTTTTTGCGCTTTTGACGAAGTTTCTATTCCAAAACCTTAAAACGTCAATAAACGTATGAAACCTTTTTTATGTTGCAATGCTAATATTGTGAAAGATACCCAACGTTCTTAAGGTGTGAGAGTGGGAACGCGAATTAAGGTAAATATTTATTACAGTTTATATATTAAAACATTTGTTTGTTCAAAGTAAATAATATAATTCTCCAATAGAATCATAGAGTTTGATTTTCTTCACATGGTGATATAAACAACAATTGAATATCTGTCAACGGTGTCCTGGAATTTAATGACAACTTGTTCTCTTATTTAAAAAGTTTCTCATCTAATGACACTTTTCTCATGACAGATATTCAACAGCTGTTGATATCACCAGGGGAAGAAAATTAAATTTTGTGTTTCTCCTTGAGCAATATTTGATTTATTTTGACCAAACAAATGTTTTGCTATAAAAACTGAAAAAACCTTTAACCTTTTCTCGCCTCTTATAGACTCCCACCGTAATGGTAATAGTAAATATTGGTATCGAACGAAAAGTCGGGGAGTTTTAGAGGAATATAATTGTGTTTTTTTAAGTGTTGATTTTTTTTTGCATCCCTGAAATTTTAGTACCAACACAATGGCAAATAATTCAACTTTTACATTATTATAACATTTGTTTCATACTCGTATGGTAGTTATAAAAGTTTAAATTAGCGACTAATTATGTGTATAGCTCATTTACTACTTCTCTAATCAAGTAACACCTCAATTATCCTAATGAGGCTGAGCTTACCCCATTTCAGACCCACTACTTCAGAGACAAATCTGGAAGTACTGGGGATTGAACCCGGAACCTTTGGATCTGAAGCCAGGAACCACGAGACTCCAGAGGTGGTCTATATATACATGACTATATTTATTATCAGGGGCGGTTTAAGGGCCATTCGAACCGGGTGGCTGCCTGGGGTGTCGGCTCGAGGGGGGCGCCAAACAGAGTTAAGCCTAGCCTAACGTATCTTGGGTGTGATATGAAAATAATACCCAAACCTAACACAGCCTAGGGGTAATAGTGGAGTTAAAATCGTTCACTTTCTGATACTAACATGAAATTTTACAAATTAGCATAATTTTATGGGTGGAAATTTAGAATTTAGTGCCATTCTCAAAAGATTATTTTACATTTGCCATCTTGAAAAAATGGCACCCTAAAACGGTTTGTTTTTGCAATTATAACGTAAACCATTTATATTGTCAAAGTGTTTGTTAAACTTATAAAACAATTAATGATACGGAGATCCACACGGACTTTCTAGCTCTATTGTTTAAAAAAATAGAGATATTTAATAAAGATTAATAATTTAACACACATTAGCGAAACCGAGAAAAAATTGCGCTATACATACGTAAAACCTTTTTGATTCCATTAAATTTCATAATTTTATTTTTAAAGAATTAACGACTTTATTTGTATATTTAGACCAATAAAAAAATAACTATATTGGGTTCCCAAGGGTCAAAACTTCGTATTAAAATTTTGACTTCTGGTTAAATTTTTCGTCATTTTACTAGAGGATGCACATATTATGGCTATAACATTGCTATTAAATTCCTCATTTATAAATTTTGACCAATAAAATAGGTAATTATCGACTATTGACTCTAAAATGTGAGATATGGAATCGTTATGGCCGATTTTGAGAAAATGGAATGTTTATCTGTTCACCCTCTAGTAAACTGCTATTAATTTTAGGGTTAGACAGACACACAGACAGACGGCGTCGCAAAAACAATTTTTTAGGGTTCGGGGGGTCATGAAACGTAGACATCCATCAACATTACGGGCTAGATTTTTTTGAAGGACATAATACTTTACCTTAAAGTGTTGGCAAAGTTAAAAGAAATATATATTTGTGTATAGCCTGTAAACCTTTGGTTTTATAAAAAATATATTTCAAGTAAAAAAAATGTTTATTGTAAATAGATCCACATGTATGCAATCATAAGTAATTTTATATCTCAAAGACTTATGAAGATAAAATTAAAAATTAGAATTTACGCATTAGACCGGAACCCTTACAGTAATTTTGACGAAAAGTTGAGAGTAGCAATTTGGTTTGTAATATTGATCAAAGGGGTTCGATCCTCGGTCCCGGCAAAGATTTATCTGATTACTAAACCCTTCCTTCACCTCTGACAAGACATCTTGTGAATGTGAGGAATTTTGACGAATAATGTATGGCTACATTTGGTTTAAAATATTGATCAAAGCTTAGAAATGAGATTTAATCAAAATCGTTAAAGCAAATTTTGAAAAAAATTGACTTTCTCTCTTTCCACCCTTAAGGAAACTACCCTTAATTTTATAGTTGGATATCCAATTCCAAAAACTACTCGGGGTAAGCCTATGAAATCCCAGATACCAAGTTTTGGCTAAATCGGTAAAATAGTTTAGGCTCTAGCCCAAGGTATATACTGGCAGACAAATAGACAATCATACAGATTGTATTGAGAAAACCACTTTTTCGGATTCGGAGGATCATGAAACGTCGACATTCATCAAAATCTCAAGTTATATTTTTTGTGACGCTCACAATACTTGCTCTACCTTTAAGATAGTGAGTTAAAATATTGATATAGGGCCCCCTAGAGTCAACACTTCGTTTTAAAATGTCAACTTTCAGTTTAAAATTTCAACACTTTATTAGGGATCGCACATCTTATGGTTATTCTATTGCTATTAATTCCAAATTTATAAATTTTGAGCAATAAAATTGGTAAATATTGACTATTGAATCTAAAATGATAGAGATAGATCATTGCTGTACAAACATTTCTCCTAAGAGGCTGAAAGAAAGAGAACAACCACTTTCTGAGAGAGTTACTTATTTCTTAACTTATGGCATTAGAGAATTATTGCGTTAAAACTTAAGTATTTTGTCTTAACCACTAAAGCTCACAAAATTGTATCAATAAGTATATTTTTCAATATCTCAAAAGCTATTAGTTTTATAAAAATATATATCATATAAAAGTTGTTTAATTTTAATAGTACTACAATTTTGCAGCGATAAGTTATTTAATATTTCAAATAGTTATGGAAATTTTCGCTTTTGTAAAGTACCCTAAATGTCATTTTCATGGGAAAATTAAAATAATTAGTTTTTAATAATCTTAAACAAAGCCTATATATGAATTTTAATCAAAATCATTTGAACTGATTTTGAGAAAATCAATTTTCTCTCTTATCGCTTTTTATTCAACTACTCTTAATAGTAGGGTCAAAAAGACACACAGATAAACAGCATTGAAAAATCCACTTTTTAGGGTCTACGGGGTCATAAGACGCCGATATCCATCAACATTTCAGTTTATTCTATTTTTTTACTGTAACAACACTTTACCTTTAGTGTTTGAAAAGTTTATAGAAATATATATACATTCGGGTATAGCTTAAAAGTAAAAGTAAAAATATGTTTCTTATAAAAGGTTTGTATTATAATTAGATAAATAGCTCTACATAGCTACATATTTTCCATGATAAGTAATATAATATCTCAAATAGTTTCTGAGATATTAATATGAGATTTTACGCATCAGACTGGAACCCTTAAAGTAATTTTGCCAAAATATTGAGAGTAGTCATTTTGTTTTGAATATTTATAAAATTTGAAATGAAATTTAATCAAAATCGTTAGCGCCGATTTTGAGAGAATCGATTTTTTCTCTTTTCGCCCTTCAGTAAACTACTATTAATTTTAGGGTTGGATATCCGATTCCAAAAACTATTCGGGGAAACCCTATGAAAACCCTATAAATCAAGTTTTAGTTTGATTGGTAACATAGTTTAGGCTACAGTATGAGGTACAGACGGTCATACAGACAGACAGACAAACAGGCGGAAATTCAAAAACAACTTTTTTTGATTCGAGGGGTCATGAAACGTCGACATTCATCAAGATCTCGAGTTTGATTATTTTGACGATCACAATACTTTCTCTACCTGTAAGATGGCGAGAAAGTAAAAATGGCAGTTAATTTGGAATGAAAACATTATAGTCCAGTTTGGCTGAAAAATTGAATCATTCTCCTATAAAATTATAATACAAATTTTAGCAAAATAATATTCAAAACACACACGATTATACACTAAAAACATCACACTGGAGTGAGTTAATAAGACTAGGTAAGAATATAAACAAAACTAAATTCTTTGCAGACAAAATTCACATATGTTTACTTTGTATATTTTAAATCTTTTAAAAATGGCACGGCCTGTCAAAAGTGGCTGCAGAATATACGAGTCAGCCTATGTATACATTACAGGTGATCTAGTTACTGAATTACAAGACGATTCCTATTGTATTTCTGACGATTGTAACTATCCTGTAATCCATCCTCCTCTCCCTCCTCTTCAAAGCATCCCCTGTCCATTTCTCATGTCTGAACCTTGAAGACTAAGTAACCATACACTTCACCGCATGTCCAACATCTCTCCAAGAACCGTCTTCAACAACTCTAGGAGAAACAACATTCCTCAAGATTGTTAATTAATAGCGGCACCATCCCCTCTCTGTGGGAGTAAGGGAGGTGAATGACGGAGTGGGGGAAGACATAAAGTTGGACGGATACTTAATGAAATGGTGAAACTGGAGAATTATACCATCATTAAATTGACGCCCTTTATACGTAACTAGCAGCCCAACCCGGCTTCGCACGGGCATAATAATATAATAAAAGAAAATACACAATGTTTTACAGTGAGTTTCTAAAAA